>JASPKZ010007291.1:67500-255676 GCA_030220185.1 Diploptera punctata | reverse complement strand
GGATGAGGATGAGGATGGGATGAGGATGAGGATGAGGATGAGGATGAGGATGAGGATGAGGATGAGGATGAGGATGAGGATGAGGATGAGGATGAGGATGAGGATGAGGATGAGGATGAGGATGAGGATGAGGAGGAGGAGGAGGATGAGGAGGGAGGAGGAGGAGGAGGAGGAGGAGGAGGAGGGAGGAGAGGAGGAGGAGGAGGAGGAGGAGGAGGAGGAGGAGGAGGAGGAGGAGGGAGGAGGAGGAGGAGGAGGAGGAGGAGGAGGAGGAGGAGGAGGAGGAGGAGGAGGAGGAGGAGGAGGAGGAGGAGGAGGAGGAGGAGGAGGAGAGGAGGAGGAGGAGGAGGAGGAGGAGGAGGAGGAGGAGGAGGAGGAGGAGGAGGAGGAGGAGGAGGAGGAGGAGGAGGAGGAGGAGGAGGAGGAGGATGGAGGAGGAGGAGGAGGAGGAGGAGGAGGAGAGGAGGAGAAGGAGAAGGAGAAGGAGGAGGAGAAGGAGAAGGAGAAGGAGAAGAAGGAGAAGGAGAAGGAGAAGGAGAGGAGAAGGAGACGGAGAAGGAGAGGAGAAGGAGAAGGAGAAGGAGAAGGAGAAGGAGAAGGAGAAGGAGAAGGAGAAGGAGAAGGAGAAGGAGAAGGAGAAGGAGAAGGAGAAGGAGAAGGAGAAGGAGAAGGAGAAGGAGAAGGAGAAGGAGAAGGAGAAGGAGAAGGAGAAGGAGAAGGAGAAGGAGAAGGAGAAGGAGAAGGAGAAGGAGAAGGAGAAGGAGAAGGAGAAGGAGAAGGAGAAGGAGAAGGAGAAGGAGAAGGAGAAGGAGAAGGAGAAGGAGAGAGAGAGCTGTCGAAATTTTATTTATTTTTGTAACGAAACTCGGCATATATGATCAATTAACAAAACTAATATCTAGTTTTTATCCTGATGACTCGGAAAATTGGATTGGGGATTAACCTGAAGCGAAACTTTAAAAATCTCTATATCTGCCGCAGTTTCGCTATTTTGTTTTTACAACGAAATTGGAACAAATGTGAAGTCATTATCAGTAAATCTTCAAATTAAAACAATTAAGTGCTGCGGGTTTACGTTAAAATGAGATATTAATGTAGCGACCGCTATTTTACTTTTCTCGCAAAGAAACTGTTCATGAAACTTTTGAATAAGAAAAATAACTCGAGTTTTTAATTCAGCCAAATTAGACTTTACAGTGGACGCTAACCTGAAAATAAACACAAAAAAAAAAACTTCACATATGAGGGATTTAAAGCAAAAAAGGACCAAGTCCATGTTTAACTCTTTTGAAAAAAAAAACTGATATAAAATTAAAGAAATACATTTAATTTCAGATGAAGATATAAATTAATTTTTTTCAAGTGAAACATAATAAAATATACAATACTTGATATTTGAAGAGAAAAATTATACGCTCAGACCGGGACTTGAACCCGGGACCCTTGGTTCTCTAGACCAAGTGCTCTACCAACTGAGATACCTGAGCAAGTACCGATCTAAACGCAAATCTTTCTCTATATACATTGTAATTCCCGTCCACCAAATGCTATGAAGCCATGCTTCTATCTTGCAAATGGCGGCTCCTTAATTAAGAAGACATATTTGCGTTGAGATCGGTACTTGCTCAGGTAGCTCAGTTGGTAGAGCACTTGGTCTAGAGAACCAAGGGTCCCGGGTTCAAGTCCCGGTCTGAGCGTATAATTTTTCTCTTCAAATATGATTTATCCATCAATGAGATGCACGAAATCAATAATTAATACAATACTTGGTTCAATATTGCTCTGAAGCATTATTAATAGATTGAATACAAATTCACATAAAATTAGGATTTTTAAATGCTGGATTTGATCCACTTTTGCTTTGAATCTCTCATATTCCACTTGCTTAGTTTACGCAGCTCCTATGTTAAATTTATTAAAATACATAATCATGTTTGTATTAATTTCTACATTTCTGTGGTTTCCATAATACAACTTTTTATATTTAATATAATAATATTATTTTTGAAAATATATTTATTATAAAAATTGCTGACGTGTAAAATCATTTTAATTGCATTTGTGAGTGTAAAAAAAGGTCAGGTTTAACTTGAATGTTGTTTTGAGCTAAATATATGTGTATATGTTTAGCATTGGCTCTCCTTTTATTATAACTTTTTTTATAAATAATACGATATTCCAGGGGAGACAACAGGTAGAGGCAGACCAATTAACACTTTACTGTAGTTCATAAAGGAAGAGAGAAATAAAAATTGGTTAAAAATCATGTTGGGAATTTTTATAGACTATTTAACTCATGTCTCAAATTATAGTCAATGGCCAAACACGTTTCAACGAATTCTGTTTTACACCAATGACAGTCGTGTTTCACCTCGCTCTTTACCAATTTCTCTTTATCAGCTCCTGCTTTTGTGATAAAGAAAGCTCTTCCTTTTCTAATATTCTGAACAGGTTAGACCATTATTTTTCTCCAACAAATACATTGCATATAGCAAATAATGAATAGATTCAGTGATTTTACTGAGTTGTTTATTCAAAATATAAATTATTAACCTATAATGTTGATTATAATAGTTTGATGTGTTTCATTATTTCTCCTCTAGAGTGCATTCTTATAATATTGCGATCCTATTTGATAATAAATAATATGACCGTGTTGCAGTAATTGTATGTTACATAACCTCACATTTCTAATTTGTTTTCAAACATCGCCGTTTGCATTAAACTATATAAATATTTTAAAACACCGGTAACTATATTCAAATAATTATTTTTAGTAAAGAGCTTAATTTTATTCGTTAAATAGCCTCAACAAATGCCACTCTTGATTTCCAAATTCTCTACATAAATTCACTCCTCACTTCGTGAGTCGTGAATTTATCGATAATTTGGAAATCACTCGTGGCATTTACTTATGACTATTTAACTCATGCCCCAAATAGGAATCAATGATCAATCACGTTTCAATGAATTTTGTTTTACAACAGTCGTGTTTCACCTCGTTCTTTATCGATTTCTCTTTATCAGCTCCTGCTTTTGTGATAAGGAAGCTCTTCCTTCTCTAATATTCTGAACAGGTTAGACCATTATTTTTCTCCATCAAATACATTGCATATAGCAAATAATGAATAGATTCAGTGATTTTACTGAGTTGTTTATTCAAAATATAAATTATTAACCTATAATGTTGATTATAATAGTTTGAAGTGTTTCATTATTTCTCCTCTAGAGTGCATTCTTATAATATTGCGATCCTATTTGATAATAAATAATATGACCGTGTTGCAGTAATTGTATGTTACATAACCTCACATTTCTAATTTGTTTTCAAACATCGCCGTTTGCATTAACTATATAAATATTTTAAAACACCGGTAACTATATTCAAATAATTATTTTTAGTAAAGAGCTTAATTTTATTCGTTAAATAGCCTCAACAAATGCCACGAGTGATTTCCAAATTCTCTACATAAATTCACTCCTCACTTCGTGAGTCGTGAATTTATCGATAATTTGGAAATCACTCGTGGCATTACTTATGACTATTTAACTCATGCCCCAAATAGGAATCAATGATCAATCACGTTTCAATGAATTTTGTTTTACAACAGTCGTGTTTCACCTCGTTCTTTATCGGTTTCTCTTTATCAGCTCCTGCTTTTGTGATAAAGGAAGCTCTTCCTTCTCTAATATTCTGAACAGGTTAGACCATTATTTTTCTCCAACAAATACATTGCATATAGCAAATAATGAATAGATTCAGTGATTTTACTGAGTTGTTTTTTTTTTTTCAAAATATAAATGATTAACCTATAATGTTGATTATAAATAGTTTGATGTGTTTCATTATTTCTCCACTAGAGTGCATTCTTACAATATTGCGATCCTATTTGGTAATAAATAATATGACCGTGTTGCAGTAATTGTATGTTACATAACCTCACATTTCTAATTTGTTTTCAAACATCGCCGTTTGCATTAACTATATAAATATTTTAAAACACCGGTAACTATATTCAAATAATTATTTTTAGTAAAGAGCTTAATTTTATTCGTTAAATAGCCTCAACAAATGCCACGAGTGATTTCCAAATTCTCTACATAAATTCACTCCTCACTTCGTGAGTCGTGAATTTATCGATAATTTGGAAATCACTCGTGGCATTACTTATGACTATTTAACTCATGCCCCAAATAGGAATCAATGATCAATCACGTTTCAATGAATTTTGTTTTACAACAGTCGTGTTTCACCTCGTTCTTTATCGATTTCTCTTTATCAGCTCCTGCTTTTGTGATAAAGGAAGCTCTTCCTTCTCTAATATTCTGAACAGGTTAGACCATTATTTTCTCCATCAAATACATTGCATATAGCAAATAATGAATAGATTCAGTGATTTTACTGAGTTGTTTATTCAAAATATAAATTATTAACCTATAATGTTGATTATAATAGTTTGAAGTGTTTCATTATTTCTCCTCTAGAGTGCATTCTTATAATATTGCGATCCTATTGATAATAAATAATATGACCGTTGTTGCAGTAATTGTATGTTACATAACCTCACATTTCTAATTTGTTTTCAAACATCGCCGTTTGCATTAACATATATAAATATTTTAAAACACCGGTAACTATATTCAAATAATTATTTTTAGTAAAGAGCTTAATTTTATTCGTTAAATAGCCTCAACAAATGCCACGAGTGATTTCCAAATTCTCTACATAAATTCACTCCTCACTTCGTGAGTCGTGAATTTATCGATAATTTGGAAATCACTCGTGGCATTACTTATGACTATTTAACTCATGCCCCAAATAGGAATCAATGATCAATCACGTTTCAATGAATTTTGTTTTACAACAGTCGTGTTTCACCTCGTTCTTTATCGGTTTCTCTTTATCAGCTCCTGCTTTTGTGATAAAGGAAGCTCTTCCTTCTCTAATATTCTGAACAGGTTAGACCATTATTTTTCTCCAACAAATACATTGCATATAGCAAATAATGAATAGATTCAGTGATTTTACTGAGTTGTTTTTTTTTTCAAAATATAAATGATTAACCTATAATGTTGATTATAAATAGTTTGATGTGTTTCATTATTTCTCCACTAGAGTGCATTCTTACAATATTGCGGACCTATTTGGTAATAAATAATATGACCGTGTTGCAGTAATTGTATGTTACATAACCTCACATTTCTAATTTTCATTATTTCTCCACTAGAGTGCATTCTTACAATATTGCGGACCTATTTGGTAATAAATAATATGACCGTGTTGCAGTAATTGTATGTTACATAACCTCACATTTCTAATTTGTTTTCAAACATCGCCGTTTGCATTAACTATATAAATATTTTAAAACACCGGTAACTATATTCAAATAATTATCTTTAGTAAAGAGCTTAATTTTATTCGTTAAATAGTCTTAACAAATGCCACTCTTGATTTCCAAATTCTCTACATAAATTCACTCCTCACTTCGTGAGTCGTGAATTTATCGATAATTTGGAAATCACTCGTGGCATTACTTATGACTATTTAACTCATGCCCCAAATAGGAATCAATGATCAATCACGTTTCAATGAATTTTGTTTTACAACAGTCGTGTTTCACCTCGTTCTTTATCGATTTCTCTTTATCAGCTCCTGCTTTTGTGATAAAGGAAGCTCTTCCTTCTCTAATATTCTGAACAGGTTAGACCATTATTTTTCTCCATCAAATACATTGCATATAGCAAATAATGAATAGATTCAGTGATTTTACTGAGTTGTTTATTCAAAATATAAATTATTAACCTATAATGTTGATTATAATAGTTTGAAGTGTTTCATTATTTCTCCTCTAGAGTGCATTCTTATAATATTGCGATCCTATTTGATAATAAATAATATGACCGTGTTGCAGTAATTGTATGTTACATAACCTCACATTTCTAATTTGTTTTCAAACATCGCCGTTTGCATTAACTATATAAATATTTTAAAACACCGGTAACTATATTCAAATAATTATTTTTAGTAAAGAGCTTAATTTTATTCGTTAAATAGCCTCAACAAATGCCACTCTTGATTTCCAAATTCTCTACATAAATTCACTCCTCACTTCGTGAGTCGTGAATTTATCGATAATTTGGAAATCACTCGTGGCATTACTTATGACTATTTAACTCATGCCCCAAATAGGAATCAATGATCAATCACGTTTCAATGAATTTTGTTTTACAACAGTCGTGTTTCACCTCGTTCTTTATCGATTTCTCTTTATCAGCTCCTGCTTTTGTGATAAAGGAAGCTCTTCCTTCTCTAATATTCTGAACAGGTTAGACCATTATTTTTCTCCATCAAATACATTGCATATAGCAAATAATGAATAGATTCAGTGATTTTACTGAGTTGTTTATTCAAAATATAAATTATTAACCTATAATGTTGATTATAATAGTTTGAAGTGTTTCATTATTTCTCCTCTAGAGTGCATTCTTATAATATTGCGATCCTATTTGATAATAAATAATATGACCGTGTTGCAGTAATTGTATGTTACATAACCTCACATTTCTAATTTGTTTTCAAACATCGCCGTTTGCATTAACTATATAAATATTTTAAAACACCGGTAACTATATTCAAATAATTATTTTTAGTAAAGAGCTTAATTTTATTCGTTAAATAGCCTCAACAAATGCCACGAGTGATTTCCAAATTCTCTACATAAATTCACTCCTCACTTCGTGAGTCGTGAATTTATCGATAATTTGGAAATCACTCGTGGCATTACTTATGACTATTTAACTCATGCCCCAAATAGGAATCAATGATCAATCACGTTTCAATGAATTTTGTTTTACAACAGTCGTGTTTCACCTCGTTCTTTATCGGTTTCTCTTTATCAGCTCCTGCTTTTGTGATAAAGGAAGCTCTTCCTTCTCTAATATTCTGAACAGGTTAGACCATTATTTTTCTCCAACAAATACATTGCATATAGCAAATAATGAATAGATTCAGTGATTTTACTGAGTTGTTTTTTTTTTTTCAAAATATAAATGATTAACCTATAATGTTGATTATAAATAGTTTGATGTGTTTCATTATTTCTCCACTAGAGTGCATTCTTACAATATTGCGATCCTATTTGGTAATAAATAATATGACCGTGTTGCAGTAATTGTATGTTTACATAACTCACATTTCTAATTTGTTTTCAAACATCGCCGTTTGCATTAACTATATAAATATTTTAAAACACCGGTAACTATATTCAAATAATTATCTTTAGTAAAGAGCTTAATTTTATTCGTTAAATAGTCTTAACAAATGCCACTCTTGATTTCCAAATTCTCTACATAAATTCACTCCTCACTTCGTGAGTCGTGAATTTATCGATAATTTGGAAATCACTCGTGGCATTACTTATGACTATTTAACTCATGCCCCAAATAGGAATCAATGATCAATCACGTTTCAATGAATTTTGTTTTACAACAGTCGTGTTTCACCTCGTTCTTTATCGGTTTCTCTTTATCAGCTCCTGCTTTTGTGATAAAGAAAGCTCTTCATTTTTAATATTCTGAACAGCTCAGAGCATCATTTTTGTCCAACAAATACATTGAATATAGCAAATAATGAACAGATTCGTTGATTTTACACAGCTGTTTACTAAAAAAAAATAATGAATAATCTATAATGTAGATTATAATATACAGTTTAATGTGAGTCATTATTTCTCCACTAGGGTGCATTCTTACAACATTGCGATCCTATTTGGCAATAAATAATATGATTAAGTTGTAGTGAACAAACATAACCTCACATTTTTGATTTGTTTTCATTCATCGCCGTTTACATTAAATATATAAATATTTTAAAATACCGTTAACTATAATTAAATAATGACTTTTGAGTAAACAGCTTAATTTTATTCGTTAAATAGTCCTAACAAATGTCACTCTTGATTTCCAAATCCTCTAGATAAATTCACCCGTCATTTCGTGAGTCGTGAATTTATCGATAATTTGAAAATTGCTCGTGGCATTAGTTATGACTAATTAACTCATGCCCCAAATTGGAGTCAATGACCAATCACATTTCAATGAATTTTGATTTACAACCAATCACAGTCGTTTTTCACCTCGATTTTATCAAGTTAATTTTTTCACTTTAAAATCAAGCTCCTCCTTTTTAACATTTTTCGTGAGTCGTGAATTTATCGATAATTTGAAAATTGCTCGTGGCATTAGTTATGACTAATTAACTCATGCCCCAAATTGGAGTCAATGACCAATCACATTTCAATGAATTTTGATTTACAACCAATCACAGTCGTTTTTCACCTCGATTTTATCAAGTTAATTTTTTCACTTTAAAATCAAGCTCCTCCTTTTTAACATTGTGAATAGGTCAGACCATTATTTTGCAGTGACTGACTCTCTAAGGAATACGTTGAATATAACAATGTATGTATTAAGATGTAAGAATATGTGGCTCCCAGATTGTATATATAGTGCACGAATGTAACCAGATTCCGTTTGCGGGATGTAATATAAAAACATTTAGTAATTGATTATACCACAAAGAAAAAGAAACCACTGTTTGCACTTCCTTAAACATATTATTTCCCAGGTATTTACGTTCCAGAAAAAATATAATTGACATATTTACATCATGGGACATCATAAATTAATTAATAACCTGTAATATTGGTTATAAACAGTTTGATGTGTTTAATTTTTTCTCCACTAGGGTGCATTCTTACAATATTGCGATCCTTTGGCAATAAATATGATCTGGTTGCATTGATGAACAAATGAAACATAATAAACGTTTCTCATTTGTTTTCAAACATCGCCGTTTACATTAAATATTTAAATATTTTTAAATAACTATATTTAAATAATGATTTGTATGTAAATAGCTTAATTTTATTCATTAAATAGTCCTAACAAATGCCACTCTTGATTTCCAAATTCTGTAGATAAATAGGAAATCACTCGTAACATTACTTACGATGTGTTGTACTATTTCTGGTGGTTGAAATAGGTGTTAATTTATTATTATGAGCAGTTTGGTGTTGTGTTTTGAATGTAAAGGCTGGAAGAAAAGAGAGACTTGGGGTGGTGGTAGGGAATTTACACCTTGCGAGGAAGTAGAATATCAAGTGAGGTGTTGAATGTCAGGTGCAGGCTGGAACGTAGCCAGCAAGTATAGAAATGTAACTTACAAGAAACATGTGCTCAGACTGCATAACAACGTGGATTTACATGCAAATTCTCACGCATTCCACATATTACACATAAACATTGCAAATTAAACTTCCCTCAAACTTGGCACCGCTTTTCCTCAATAAAACAAATCGTGAACTAATTATATGTATAAGATAAAGGTTAAAAATTAAGATGTACCTGTTGGTAGGTGCCGTCGTCCTCAACTTTGTTAAAATAATGTATGTAAAATATTATTAACTGGAGGCCTTTCGGAAATTAACTTCCATCATCAGCAGTATTAATATGCGCTACTAGTAGTTAAGACGCTGTAGACGTTGTTGGTCTTGGTTCGTCTCCAGTAGGAAATATTTATATTATTAACTGGAGGCCTTTCGGAAGTTAACTTCCATCATCATCAGTATGAATTTGCGCTGCTAGTACTTAAGGCGCTGTAGACATTGTTGGTCTTCATGCGTCTCCAGTAGGATATGAATTTTATTAGTGATGATATAAAGACTAGGATGTCCCAAAAAAATCAAAATATTTTATTTTTAACACATACCTTCTTAATTTATTTGTATAATGTAAAAACAAATTTTAAGTACAATTTGGTGAAAGTAGGCCCACGTTAACCCGTGCCGACCAGCTTCGAAACATGTCAGTACTTGCTAACTAAGGCGAACGAAATTTGAACCACGTTTTTTATTATACTAAAATAGTAAATGGTTATACGTGTATTGATGTTTTATTTACTAAATATACTTTTAGCTCTAGAATTCTTCTATACTAACACAGTACACATTTTCATGTATTATGTCTGGCATGAAGTCGACACGGGTTGTCATGATCCAATGGAAAAAAAAAAACTATTTGTAATTCGAGTTATTTGGAAGTAAATATCAGTAAAACTAAATATATGGTCACACGTAGAAATTCAGTATGTAATGGAAATGGACAGCTAAGGACAAATGAGGGAAATTTTGAGGAAGTGGCTGAATTCAAATACCTAGGAACAATAATCACAAATAGGAATGAGATGCACAAAGAAATTAAACATAGGCTCAATTCTGGAAATGCTTGCTATTATGCATTGCAGAGACTTTTGATGTCCCAACTCCTTTCAAAAAACGTTAAGCTGAAAATATATAAGACTATTATTCTACCAGTTATATTATATGGGTGCGAAACATGGACTCTTACTTTAAGGGAGGAAAGGTGATTACGAGTATTTGAGAATAAAGTTCTTAGGAAAATTTTTGGACCAAAGAGACTTGAACAGACAGGTGAATGGAGAAGACTACATAACAATGAACTACATTGTCTTTATAGGAAGCCAGATATAATAAGAACAGTTAAGTCTCGTAGACTGCGATGGGCAGGACATGTTGCGCGTATGGGGAATGAAAGACGTGCATGGAAACTTCTTGTAGGAAAGCCAAAAGGAAAACGCCCAGTTGGTAGACCAAGAATGAGGTGGGAGAACAACATTAACTATGATTTGAGGGAAGTAGATTATACAGGGAATGATTGGAAAGCATTGGCTCAGGATAGGGATGTATGGAGAGCTTATGTCCGCGCGGCCATGAACCTACGGGTTCGATAGTGCCAGTGAGTAAGCAAGTAAGTATTCGAGTTATTAAGATAAAACAGAAAAAAAAAGAGGGAGCGCGTATTTGATTTTTCCAAAAAAAATCTCCTTTATGTCTGGGACATCCTAATGTAGACCTATAATAAATATTATAGCACAGTATTGAACGTGGGACGTTCAGTAAGTAAAACACATAATTTTAGTTCTCGGTTGTCTTTCATTGAAAATTAAAAAAAAAAACTTTACAAAATGTAACGTCACTAAACTTAATTGTTGTGCGACAGATGTCTATGATGTACTTTAGTTTTAAAAGTAGCGGCTGAAACATGTACAGCTAAGAGCTGACGAGATGGGGAGTGTAAGGAATACTTGACGTGTTTCTAGAGTAATAACATTTCTGTCGTATGCATCTTACTAGTACGTAACATGAAAATATTAGTCGCGTTTCTGGACGAATGAAACACAATCTTTATAAACAATGTAATGAAAATGAAACAATTTTAGTAACCCCAACACATGACGAATAAAACATACTCTTTATAAATATTGTAATGAATATGAAACAATATTAGTAAATGCAGCACATGGATTCATAACACAATGTGCAAGTAAAGATCACAAGCTTTGTGAATGATTAATATAGTTCAGTGCGTTGAACCGCGTGCACCGGTGTTTACAGCGATAACAGCCTCTCTCTCTTGAAGCCCCGCTTGTCTTTTGTGAGCTCCTAGCTGTACAAAGCAGAGATCAGGGAGATCTGACAGTGTTGCTTTACCTCTTTCTGCCGCTGGCATTCTGATATCCCAACGACTGACAGTGCTCCTATCCATTGGTAAATCCCCATTAACATTTCGTAAGCATCTGTAAATGTTTGAAATGGTCTCCTGCTCTGCAGCAAGAAATTCAATCACAGCTCTCTGTCTTGTACGTGTTTCACGAGCTGCCGCTATTTTAAAACTAAAGTACATCACAACCATCTGTCGGAAAATAATGAAACTTCGTGACGTTATAAATGAATGATAGATTATACATTGCATTTTAAGTTTCGTTCGTTTCCAATGAAAGACAATCGAGAACTAAAAGTGTGTGCATTCTTTATTCAACGACTTAGTATCTCTATTTTCGTATATTTGTGCTGGTTGAATGGAAGAGAAGGATTTTATGAGTGGTCACGTTTAAGAAGGGAATAAATACGATAAAAATCATAATTCATTTTGTGCTCTATAAATACCAAAAACAGGTTGTTGAATTCAATATGTGCTATACCTTCCTATATTGTGGAACACTAAGAAATTTGGACTGGAAGTAAAAATAAATAATACTAAATACATGGTCACGAATATAAATAGATTAGCCCTATATAAAGTAAATTTGACCTTTAATAACATATTAATGAAATTTTGAAGAAGTGACTGAATTCGAATACCGAGGAACAATAATCACAAATAGGAATGAGATGCTGACAGAAATTAAACATAGGCTCAATTCTGGAATTCCATGTTATTATGTATTACAGGTACTCTTGTCCCAACTGCTCTCAAATAATGATAAACTAAAATATATATAAAACTGTTAATCTGCCATTTATATTATATAAGTGCAAAACATGGAATCCTACTTTAAGTGATGAGAAAAGGTTACGAATATTTGAGAATGAAGTTCTGAGAAACATTTTTATGACAAAGAGAGATGACAGGCTAATGAAGAAAACTACATAAAAGTCAGCTACATGATTATTATCACAAACCAGATGTATTAAGTTTCGTAGACCGATTGTGAGATATGCGGGTCATGCGGCACAAATGGAGAAAAGAAAGAGGGGCATGGGAACATTATGTCTTATCCACTGCATTGTGCATGAACATATTGTGAATATGAAGTGCACCTGTACCAAAATTTGTTGTCCCGGCCTACGTCACAACATATACATTTCATCAGGTGTTTTAACACATTGGTGACCGACAGCTCTGCGTTCCACCCACCGCTGCTGGACCGGACAATTCTGTCAGTAGGGTGGACTTTTAAATTTTAAACCGCGCTAGCACAGTGTGGCTTTTACATCAATATATTTACAGTCAATAACAATAATGCATAACTAAATCTTTATTAGTATTCTCACCAAACCTTCTAGTGGAAATTGAGGGTTTGATAGCGTTGGAAACATCCTTTTATGTAAAGACACAGTGCAAAAGAGCATATGTAGCGAGTTCTTTTCTTGTGTTCACCAAAAATGCGACATAGTTTGGAGGGTATTTTTTTCTTTCCAATCACAGTTGGTTTATTTTTCTTAATGTCTTAGCCTGCCTGCTGGGTCGTGTGGTGGTCTCCTAGAAGTGGTTTCTTTTCTCTCTGTCTTTCCTCGTCTTCCCTGTCATCTGTTCCTAATTTCACGACAGCCAAACAAGAGGCTGTTTCAAGCAAAAAACTTCTGTTTGACATTTTGCTGTTAGGATTTTGAAATTTATAGACCCTGAAAGCATTAAAGTGTGTACAATTCAGAAGTCACAATACAACTTTCGGCTCCGTTTCACTGTTTTTCTAAGGATGGAGTAATATGATAGGTATTGGTCAGCCCTGTCTACATCCTTCACATACTTGTTATATTGAAGTATTCAATAGGGCATTTTTACAACTTTACTCCTCCCACTCTCGTGTTGCCTGATGCAACGTGCTAACCATTCTTACGTCTCTTTTATCTTTCGATGTTTGTAGCAAAAGTCCCCCCTTACTACAAAAACACTTTCTCCTGGTTTGAGTTTATTTCCTGCTTCCACAAATGATTTCGGAAGCCCTCTGTTAATCTTTATTGCTTCAGAAACTCTCGTCTTTCTTTCGAGCAAATTTTCAGCTATAGCCACACTATTATAATAATTATCCTGGTGGACACGTTGCCACAGATATAAATAGGCTCCAGAACGCAAAATTGAGTTTCTTTTAATTTTTCCGCTCTGCAACATATATTTACAGGTTACATACGTATTCCGTAATCGCCTAACTATCGGCACTAAAATTCCATATTTCACCAGCCGTCTGTCAAAAAATTGTAAACAACTCTTTCTGTAAAGTTGGCAATTTCATAAAAGAGAAAAGAGAGGTACAAAAGCAACTAAAAATTATTTCACAATGAGAAGAAACAAAATTGAATGCCTCATTCAAAAGTGAAGAAAACGTAAAAACAGAAATCTCCGTGACCGGTCGTCTAGCGCTGGCCATTTAAACACGGAGATCTCCGTGGCCCGTCACCAATGTGTTAATTGCGTTTTTAAACGTTAATAATAGAAATGTAAAAATATTCGAAGAGTGCTGAGTCACTTCTACCACTGGAAGTAATTGCGATCAGTATTGATCGGAGTTACCCCAACGTGCCTTGTTGGAAACAATTTGACACCATTTCATATAGGAGTCAAATGTTGAATCTGTAATTAATTATTTCATATTAACATTCACTCTGTTAATATGAAAAATTAACAAATTTAATTGATAGATACATAACGTACTTTGCATAAATCAGCATATTGTAGTTTCCTAACAAGAAAAGTATACGAAACGCAAAATGTGCACCACACTGCAGAGATGCTACTCAACTGGCATTGACATTATACACAATGCTCGAAACACTTCACAGAAAATGCCAGGAATATGCAGAACGCGGCTCCATACCAATTACGAGCTAAGTTTGTAGAGGTAAATTAACCTAGAAAATATCCCTAAAAAATTCACTAAACAAGGAAATAAAATATTCAAAAGGAGAGACTTGCATATTTAAAGAAATACTGAAACTATTTACTTTAAATATACAAGTAGGCATTTGTAGCGAATAAATATGATAGGAGACATATAAACTAAGATACAACTCTAATATGCATGGATCTGAAACTAAAATGTTCCGAAATATATTAAAAGTATACCATAAGATAAACATGTATTATAATAGATCATAAAAATCAGAAAATTACAAAGAGTATGAAAATCATATCAAATTTTTTATTAAAATTAAATAAATCAATAAATAACCAAAATATTATATATTAGTGACATCGCTATAAAAGACGTATGTGGAAAAGTAGAAATATATCCAGGTAAAATTCCATCTACATTGTCCAGAATAAAGAGGTATTGTCAAAATTCTACCTGACTACACAAATAACAAATAATAGAATAAAGGGTGTTGTCAAAAGAATAAAACTATTTCCATTTCTTAGTCTATACAAATAACAAGAAATATTCATTCCCCTTAAGAAAATATAACATTATCTTTTAAAAATATGAAAACTCAATTGACCCAGTTCTTAGAAACTAATCAACGCTACTAACCAAATTCCAAGAAATAAGGATATAAAGAATTACTACCTGACTAATGCAGACAACAAAAGACATTCATCCCACCTGTAGAAAAGATAATCTCTTAATATTGACAGTACATTAATGTAACATATGTACAGTCAAATTGTAACGAGTGGAATCGTAAGAAGTGGGAGGAGCTATCGTCTTTATAAGCGAGAACATATATCAAAGTACTCTCACTCTCAGTGATTCTGTATTGAGTGTTGAAACATCGTAGATCTATACACCGCGATCTCCGATTCAGTTAAAATTTAGATTCGTCCGAGAAATTGTTAAATTTAAAGCTAACTTCAAATTTGATAAAGATTTAGTCCGTTAAACATTGGACTTTGAAAATATTTAATTCAAGCACGTGGACCTCTAATCACTTCATCGAATCTGCTCATTAATAAAACTTGATAATTGTAGTAATAAAAGTGTATTTCTTCGTAAATAAATATTTTTTTTTTGGATACGTTAAAATTGAGTGTAAATTTGTATGTTGTTCTTTACTTATAAAAAAGTTCACAACCCTGAGATCTCTTGCCTACCGCAGAGCACCGGTACAGGTTCCAGTTGTATTGTAAACAAAGTTGCATAAGAAATTACTCCCTCTATTGAGAGAACTGTGGAACGACTTTTATCCGCCATATGACTGAATTGTGTACAGAACTGTCATCGATAGAAACATTGTTCTTGGACAACAACGTATTTTACGGGAAATAAGACAGAATACACGATAAGATAGTACCAATAATTAGGAACTTCTTCCATTTCATATTTATTTATAACAAAATATTATATATGGGCCTATTAAATCAGACATGTACGTTTCTCCATGATGTCGATATATCTTTATTTACAATTTTATTTAGAGCAGAATTTATGATCAAAGCTGTAAATTCTGCTGTTATTTTCACCACATCCTCAACGTGTAATGTGGGATATTTTTCACTAACTGTTTGAAAACATTCAAAATAAATGCTGTTAGCTTTCCAAATGCTTTCATTCAAATGTTTTAAGAAATTCTAAAGAAGCGGTCACTTTAAAACAACTGGAATATCTACGTATTTTGCATTGCGCGTGCATAGTAGTAAAACAATGTTTATTATAGTCTATTAAAATGGTAATTACATATTTTTTAATTTACCAGCCTCATGGGCTAGTGGTCAGCGTTACTGACTACTATTCTTGAGGTTCCGGGTTCGATTCCCGGTCAGATCATAGGATTTTTTTCTTAAAGGAAATTATTCATGTGGTTACCCATGATCTGGCATTTAGGTTAAGAACTCTTCTGGCGCTTCATTATCACTTATCGCCCCCATCACATCATAGGGGTAACGTAACTCCGCTTGCAGGTGCCCCAACTAAGAAATGGATTGCAATTCCGCCAATGCCAAGGGAGAAACCAGAAATGTCATAAAGGATAACCTGGTGGTATTAGAAAAAAAATAATTTCCCTATATCTAATATATAAAAATGAATGTTTGTTTGTTCGTACTTTACGCTCGGCCATACCGTTGATCCGATTGTGATGGGGCTTTTTGCAAAATGTTCAGGAGATTCCCGGGATGAATATAGGCTATAAGAGATTTGTGATACTCAACTGCTACACTCTTAAAAATCGCCCTTTATAGTGGAAAACGTGAAAAAGGTAGCTCTTTGAACAATTAAATGGCTTACGCTGCCTAAACCATAACAAACACACAAAATTAATGTATACAAAATTGAATATCTCAAAACGCTCTACAAAAACGTTCACGGTAGCATATCTTTATCTCCTACGGATAACTCACAACAACCATTTTTGTCTTTCATCGATGCCAAAAAGATCGGGACAAGTACGCAGAATACTGTGCAAGCATAGCAGCACATGACGGGTATTCTTTTACGGATAACTCACAGTAACGAATTTTATCTTTTAGCTCATTTATACCAAGAAGATTGAGATAAGTAGATTCTCGGGCAACACCGGGCAATCAGTACGGGGAATCTTAAAATAATTACGATATAGATTTATAATTATTTTTCATTTTACTTATTCAACTAATCATAAGAAGTACATTAATTTTTGTCTATCAGCTCATTTATGCCAAGAAGATCTGGTTGAGTAAATTCCCGGACAACGCCGGGTAAACAGCACGGGATATCTAAAAATAATTACGATAAAAACTTGTCCTCATACTTATTTAACTAAACATAAAATATATTAATTTTCGTATTTCAGCTCATTTATGTCAAGAATATCGGGAGAAGTAAATTCTCGGGTAACGTCGTGTAATCAGCACAGGGTATCTAAAAAAATATACATTTATGATTATTTTACCTTTCACTTATTTAACTAAACATAAAAGCACATTCATTTTCATTTATTTAGGCGTAGCAGCGTACGTCGGGTATTAGCTAGTTACGTATATAAGCATGTGCTAGATAATACATATTTCTACTATTTTTATATCCTTTATTTCGAGTGTTAGAGAGGGAACTAATAATAATAATAATAATAATAATAATAATAATAATAATAACTTTATTTTACCTGGTAGAGTTAAGGCCTTAAGGCCTTCTCTACCACTCAACCAGGTTTAAAAAAATACAAAAGAAAAGTATTAAATCTAAATTACAATATATATATATATATATATATATATATATATATAAACGATTACAAGTTATGAATACAATACAATCAATATTTATAATGTATTTTGATTTACTCTAAATTTAACGAATTAATATATAATATGTACAAGATATATAAAAAAACGAGGAAAAGGTTAATGACATAGTATAAAATTAAATAAATAGAGAAAAAGTAATTATTAGACAACAGGTAACTGTATAAGCGTGACTTAAAGGTGCCAAGTGTGCGGCAACCCCTGATATCTTGAGGAAGGAGATTCCAGGAGCGGGCAGAGGCTACTGTGAAGGAAGTAGAATAGGAGGAAGTGCTATGAAGAGGAATTGTTAGCAGACTGCTATCTTGTGACCTAGTGTCAATATTGTGGTAGGAGGATAACTATATTTTCTTACTCGCTCAAAGATTAAATCGTCATTCGATCCAGAGAGAATGCAGTCATAGATCTGCTTTGATTACATTAAAAATAGAACTAAGCTCGGAATTGGTGTAATAATATTTTCTGAATAACATTGTTATCGGAATTGCTTGCATGATGGGAATTACCCCACTTTACCCACAAAAGTTAACTTTACGATGGTTTTAAAACATTTTTAATTAAACTAATGAATAAATAATTATATGATTGTATTAAAATATCAAAAAGTAAAATAGAAAATAAACAACAAATTATAACTCACTCTAATCATTATAATTTCAGATTAATTAATTAATTAGTTCAGAGAAAATAGGATTCGGATGCACCCGTTATTACATGGAAGTGTATAATTTTATATACTTTATTTAAATTATTATAAACCAATTAAATTATTTACATATTTCTATACCTAATTAATTAGAATATGACGTCATACAATATTGAAGAAGATATGCAAATTACTTACAAAGGAACTGTCAACAATTGCATCTCGAAAACTACCTTGACATTTTTCCCAGAGAAGCATTGTGATGTACCAAGAACACCTGCAAAAATATATCTTAAAATAATATAAGTTAAAATATACCTTCTTAGGTAAGATCCGTCGTCCTCAACTTATAAAATATGTATTCTTTATGCTTGTAGGCCTTTCAGAACATTCGTTCCATCTTCAGCAGGTCTTTCGTCGCTAAAATATCTAGTATGATGGTTGATGCTGCTGATCCTAATGTGGTGTTGTCGTGTCACGACCACGGCCTACAGCCCGAAAATATTCTTCAAGATCATCATAGCAACTCCGGCCGTGAAAGTCTACGTGAATACAAAACTAATATTAATCGTAAAATGACATTGAATATAAAGAAAACGAATATTATTTGTTAAATTAAATTGTTTACTGTTCTATAACTTATCTAATATATAAAAATCAATGTTTGTTTGTTCATTTGTTCGTATTTTATGCGCTGTCGTACCATTCATCCGATTGCGATGGGGCTTTATGCAAAATGTTCAGGAGTTTCCCGGGAAGGCTTTATGCTATAAGAGCGTTTTAATACCCAAACCATTTTTTAAAAATCACCCTTTTTAGTGAAAAAGGTGTTTTTTCGGAACTTACTGGACGTTTAAATGGCCTACGCTGCCTAAACCACAAGATATACACCAAATTAATGTATACAGAATTGAATATCTTTAAAAAAATACAAAAAATTCCGCGACAGCGTATATCTATTTTTTACGGATAACACATAATAACCATTGTTATCTTTCAGCTCATTTATGCCAAAAAGAATGGGATAACTAGATTCCCGAGCAAGCGTAGCAGCGAAAGGCGGATAATCTTTTACGGACTATTTAACTCATGCCCCAAATGGTAATCAATGACCAATCACGTATCAAAGAATTTTGTTTTACGAATAATGACAGCCTGTTTCACCACGCTCTTAATCGGTTTCTCTTTATCAGCTCCTGCTTTGGTGATAAAGAAAGCTCCTCCTTTTTAATATTCTGAACAGCTCAGAGCATTATTTTTCTCCAACAAATACATTGTATATTGCAAATAATAAACAGATTCCTTGATTTTACTGAGTTGTTTACTAAAAAAATAAATTAATAACCTGCAATGTTGGTTATAATATACAGTTTGATGTGTTTTATTATTTATCCACTAGGGCGCATTCTTACAAACTTGCGATCCTATTTGGCAATAAATAATATGATCAAGTTGCAGTGAATATACATAACATAACATTTCTGTTTTGTTTTGGAACATCGCCTTTTACATTAAATATATAAATATTTTAAAATACCGGTAATTATATTTAAGTAATGACATTTGAGTAAACAGCTTAATTGTATTCGTTAAATAGTCCTAACAAATGCCACTCTTGAATTCCAAATGCTCTAGATAAATTCACTCCTCACTTCGTGACTCGCGAATTTATCGATAATTTGGAAATCACTCGTGGCGTTACTTATGATAATTCGCAACAACAATTTTTTGTCTTTCATATCATTTATGCCAAGAAGTTCGGGATAATTATCATGGGGTATCGCGTAGTGGTTAAGGCACTGAGCTACAAGCCGGAGGGTCGAGGGTTCAAGTCCCGTTGGGGTCAGGATTTTTAAACTGACCCAAGCCCTCTGGCGGCACTATGGCCCTGGGGTCGACTCAGCCTCTAACCGAAATGGGTACCAGACGCTTGTAAAACTGGGGATAAAAGCGGCCGTTACGCAGGGCTGACAACCCGGCTGACATAAAGTATCGATTGTCTAGAAAAAGTGGGAGCCTTAACCTCCAACTACCCCAAGGGCCTCCGTGTCCGTTGTGGGATTACTTTATTTTACTTTTTTATCTAAAAATAAATACGATATAAATTTATAATTATTTTTCTTTTTAATTATCCAATACCAAAAGCAGCATACAGCTACTCACCACGAGGAAGAAGAAGTTTGGGAAGACCAAAGAAAAGATGGAAAGAGCAGCAATTTGGAGCCGAAACAGGCTAAACCGTGAAGAAGAAGAAGGAGACCTATCCAACTAAACCTAAAAACACATTACATTTATTTAAGCGTAGCAGCACATGTCGGGTATTAGCTAGTGTATATCCATCCACAGTAATTCTGCCCGAAGGCAGGTCCTTCACGGCAATCATAGCATGTGCATGCTATGCTTGCAGCTTTACTAGGGAATTGAAGGTGTGGCAGCTTCCATTTGCTTTCCACACTTGTGAAGGATGATGTTGATGATGATAAGGAAGATGATGATGGCCATATGATTTCGGGGACCGTTTGAGCCTTAAAGTTTTCCTGATATTTGTCTTACCCTGATAAAACCTCGCCCAGAAAAACTGTCCCGATCGGGGATCGAACCCGGGCCCGCTGCGTGACAAGGCAGCACGCTACCTCGAGACCACAGCGGTGGACCTAGTGTATATATAAATATTCAATATATACTATCCACTTGCAGTTTAAGGGGAAATACAGCAAGATCGGTTGGGAGAACAGAATTATAAAAGTAATTGTCAAAGCTGCCATATTTTAGTTGAGTGAAAATTGATTGTAAAAGTGACTTTGAGGAATTGAATTCCAGAAGTGAAGACAGAGAAGTGATAAAAATACACAAACCAGAGCTATGATGGGGACTGAACAAACAGAATAAGGGACAGCAGGATGGATGGGACACGTGACTGTAATGAAAGATGATGGATGACTCAATGCATATTTTAAAGAGTAGAAATTATTGAAGTGAAAAGTATAAGAAAAGAAAACTCTCTTGGAACCTGCACAATGTGGAAACCCCGCTTCTAGTGAACACTGGACGAAGTCTGCTGATATTTGGTAATTACAATTAATAATAATAAAAAAATGTATATATATATATATATATATATATATAAACAGGTTTATAATGTGATAAAGCATCTTCCTGTGCCAAAAGCTTTTTAGATATTCATCTTCTTTCTCCATTCTTCTCTATCTTCCCATTCCAAAACTTCCAGGCATAACTCCCTCGTAACTCTTCTTATATCCTCCATCCATTTAAATCTAGGTCGACCTCTCTTTCCTTTCACAGGTGGAATCCATTCGAAACCTTCTGGGGGTAATCTTTTCTCTGGCATCCTACGTATATGACCATAAGATTCTAGTTGTCAGTATCTGACAAAATCTAATATTGAATTTTGGACTTTCATTTGTTGTCTGATGATTGTATTTCAGATTCTCCTTATGTGAGATCATTTTCTAGACATGGTTGTTCATAAATTTATAAACAATCTTGAAAATGATCTCACATAAGGAGATTGAAACGTCGACTTAATAAATTCATGTTTTGACTGAGATAACGTTTATTTGTTTGTAATTATGGTTATTAATTACTCTCAGTGAAAAATAGTATATTATACAATCCATTTCAGTAGATGTAAGTTTCAAACTCAATTTTTTATTTAAGTGCAAAGATTCTGCACCGTATGTTAGCGTGCTTCGAATTATGGATTTATAAATTTGTAATTTGGTATCTATTCTTTTGTTATTATCCCACAAAACTCCGTATAACATTGTTATTATCGATCTGCCTTTTTGAATTCTGTATTTTATGTCATTTCTTTGGGCACATTTTGAATCAATTTTAATCCCTAGGTAATTACATTCTTCACAACCTTTGATACATCCCATTCCATATTCCAAAACTAAATCTTTCTCTTCATCACCACAAGATAAATAATATGATTGATTCAAATTTACTTTTAAATTTCATTTGATATATTCGTCTATGAGTTTTTGACTCATGTATTTAAGTTCCTCGTAATCCTGTGGTATAACCAACTGGTCATCTGCAAATAATAATATTTTTAGTAGTAGTAGTAGTAGTAGTAGTAGTAGGACTTTATTAGACAAAAAGTAAGATATTTACAATATTATTTACAGATATGGGTCGCACGGGCAGTAAGCCGTACGTGCTGTTGACAGTCCGTTACAATAAAGTAATAATTGGTACTAGTGTAAAGAAAAATAAACAAAAACAGCAATAACATTACAATTACATAAAGAAAACACAATAAAAATATTACAATTAAATAATAACACAATAGCATTATACACTAAAAACATTAACATTACAATTACATAAAGAAAACACAATAATATTACAATTAAGTACTAACACAATAGCAATAACATTACAATTACATAAAGAAAACACAATAATAATATTACAATTAAATAATAACACAATAGCATTATACACTAAAAACATTAACATTACAATTACATAAAGAAAACACAATAATATTACAATTAAGTAATAACACAATAGCATTATACACTAAAAAAACATTAACATTACAATTACATAAAGAAAACACATTAATATTTCAATTAAATAATAACACAACAGCATTATACACTAATTAATTTATATATAATTGTTAATAATTAATGGTATTGCATTTTGATAACATATATTTATTCATGAATGAGTGTTGTCCTTATTTTTCGCGTTTTGTCCAGAAATTTACCGAGGTTAATATATAAATAGTTATAATAGGAAACGTTTCTTGTCATATGTCTTACAGGTGAGGAAAACCCTAAAAATAACCTCACCCAGGAAACTTGTCCCAACCGAGTCTCGAAGTTTGTCTCGCTGTGTAACAAGGCAGCACGCTACCTCAAGACCACAGCGGTGGACTGTGAAGGAAAATATCAATTAATCAAAATTCCCATCATTCCTGCGTGGAACATAGAACCTCAGAAAACTTCTCCACCTGACTCTATTCTTGGTCTGCTCCTTGATCTCATTCTAAGTCTTCCTCAACTTTTTAGCTTCTGTGAGAACAGTTCGTTTCCATGTTATCTTGGATCTGTCAATTCGCCTACTGTCCTGTGGGTTCTATCCAATTCCTGGCAGGGTCGTCTGGAGGTCGGCGAAGTGTATGTCGCAGCCATCCCCATTTCCTATGCCGATTCAAGTTCAGCTCGTTTTTGTTAATAAAATTACAAGAACTTCTTGGCGATAAAATTGTATTATACATAGCCAATAAAATCCCAAATCACCAAATTAAAATTTAAAAGAGTCAACTAGTTTCAGTAGCGATGCTATAATTTTCAAGACTGATTATTGACTTAATAAATCTCTGCTAAATTTGAATTTGGTGATTTGGGTTTTTATTTACTATGTATAATATGGTTTTTGTTTGGTTTTTAACCACAGGTTTTCATTAGATATCTTGATTGGCCAGAATATTTTTAATATGTTTCGCTAACATCTATTAACGAAAACTTGTAGTTAATTGACAATGGTTTAAATAATTTTCCATGTTTCATATCCATATAAAAGTACGGATTTGACATTTGCGTTAAAAATTCTTAATTTAGTTTTGATAGCGTAGGTAGCACTCTTCCATAAAGGTTTTAGCAGCCCAAAGGAATATCGTGCCGTTTTAATAAATTGTACTCTCACATCGCTATCTGTACCACCTGCTGCCTAGGTATGTGAATTCTTTTCCATTTTCAATTATTCCGCTGCATAAAGTTAGTGTAGGAAAATAAGCTTAACTAAATTTGTTTGGTTAAGAATCTTCTCACCTTTTTCCTCAGTGGAATGAACGGGGAACAATCAATTATTTATTTACTTATATATGATATTATACGACAAAGCGGTACGTTCACCTCCAGTCATAACATCACTATTGCTGCGCCACACGAACGTACATACTAATCACGTACAGTCAGGAACAAATAGCAAATGAAGCACTTATCCAACTTACTTAGGGCAATAGCTGCTCCACACCCACGTTCATGACCATCGACGTGAGGCGAGTGTTTGCAGGATGACACGGTATTAGTTCGCAAATCATCCACAAACGAAGCAGGTCAATATCCGCTGTGTCGGATAACACACATTTTCAATGTTTACACAACTTTCTGTGCCTAAAGTTTTATTTTCCTTTTCCACTCGTCCATATCCACCCACTCCGTATCCTCTAGTTCTCATTCCAGTTCTTATTTCTTGTACCCACCAGTTTCGACGTCTTCCTTTCTTTCTTCGTTGACAGTTCCCTTGTGAATAAACCACACGTGATATATTAGATGCCTATTCTTCTTTGACCACCGCTGTACGTGACAAAACAAGTTTCGTTGAAAGAGTATGCTTAAGTGGCATCTCCGCTAGCCGCTGTTCCGGTAATTAGGTTCACCCCCTAACTTTATTATAGAATTGTGTGATGAGTATACTTTTCATAATGGTATTTTTTATAAATCGGGCACCTACTATTTGGCAAAGTTGTAAGTGAAACTAATTAACTAAATTATTTATTTCAAATGAATTAACTAATAAATCAAACACATGTGAAAGGGCACGTTTACTAGGAAGAATTGTTCCATAAGAGCAATGCTATATTCATGGCAATCATCATCATCCATGCAAGTATTAGGCCACGTGGCCTGTTACGGTCTGAAAGAGGAATTTTCCATCTAGTGCGTTTTTGGACGTCCCAGCGAACTTTAGTCTTGAGGGCAGTAACGAAGCATAGTTTTTGGAATTGTGTGAAATGGCATTCGTTGAAAGATGGTCTTTACAGTTGTTCTGGTAGTTTTGTATATGGTGAAGAATGGGTTCTGCATCCAACTCTTCCTTAATTTCCTCATTCCTTTTATGGTCCCACTTTGTATATGTACGGTGCATAAATCACAACTTATTTGCTCTTATTCCGCATTCATCTCTTCTTCGTACTGTTCATGCTTCACTTACTTACTTACTCTTACTCACTGGCACTATCGAACCCGTAGGTTCATGGCCGCACGGACATAATCTCTCCATACATCCCTATCCTGAGCTAATGCTTCCAATCATTCCCTGTATAATCTACTTCCCTCAAATCATAGTTAATGTTATTCTCCCACCTCATTCTTGGTCTACCAACTGGGCGTTTTCCCTCTGGCTTTCCTACAAGAAGCTTCCATGCAAGTCTTTCATTCCCCATACGTGCAACATGTCCTGCCCATCGCAGTCTACGAGACTTAACTGTTCTTATTATATCCGGTTTCCTATAAAAACCATGTAGTTCATTGTTATGTAGTCTTCTCCATTCACATGTCTGTTCGTCTATCTTTGGTCCAAAAATTTTCCTAAGTACTTTATTCTCAAATACTTGTAATCTCCTTTCCTCTCTTAAAGTAAGATTCCATGTTTCGCAGCCATATAATATAACTGGTAGAATAATAGTTTTATATATTTTCAGTTTAACGTTTTTTGAAAGGAGTTGGGACATCAAGAGTCTCTGCAATGCATAATAGCATGCATTTCCAGAATTGAGCCTATGTTTAATTTCTTTGTGCATCTCATTCATACTTGTGATTATTGTTCCTAGGTATTTGAATTCAGCCACCTCCTCAAAATTTCCCTCATTTGTCATTAGCTGTCCATTTCCATTATTTAATGAATTTCTACGTGTGACCATATATTTAGTTTTATTGATATTTACTTCCAGTCCTAATTTCTTAGTGTTACTCAATAGTGTGTGCGTGTTGTTCTTTAGTATCTCCTCGCTATCGGCCAACAATACTACATCATCAACATAAACTAACAGCTTATTAATACCATTGATTTGTAATCCTTCCTCATTCTCTAAAGACTTAATGACATGCTCTAGTACAAAATTAAATATCATACTTAATACTGGTCTTGTGAGAACATTATAAAACCGTAATCTTGTGTTCTTTTGTACTAAAGATGTTTTCATAATACTATTAATTATCCCCGCTGTTTTTGTGAAATTTTTAATTTTCTTTGATATATCAGCTTCATCTTGAAATGTTAAATTATAACCCAAATAATTAAATTAATTTACTCGTTCTAAAATTGCATCGTCCAGAACAATTTTTCAAGATATAGGATATTTTCCACGAAGGGTCATCACATTAATTTACTTTGTATTGATTTCCATATTGTACATTTTTGCAATTATATTAGAATTGTGTATAGAATACTGAAAATCTGTTTCTGTTGGAGTTATTAATACCAAATCATCTGCAAAAAGCAGGGAGTCTATTCTTAGGTTTCTATCAATTTGAATAGAACCATGTCTCCATGCTATTTTCTAGGCGTGAAAAGCCTCTAGTAATTGTAGACAACAGTGATTTTCATTGAAACAGATGTCAGTTTATTGGAAGAAGTCAAAGAATAAAAGAACTGGAATTAAACTTGACAAAGAGAATATCCTATGCGCTTACGTCATGGAAAGAGTCGCATCTGTGATCTCTGTGATAAAGTATTCACCGCCGCAATTCACTGCGGTAAACCAGAGCTATCTACCGTCACTATCACATTTATAAATGTTACCTCTTTCAACACACACTCAAATTTACCCAGCGTGTAGGGACATAAACCGATATTACATCGTTGACAGCCATGTACCATTTCATATTATATCCCATTTACTAAAGTAATGTTTTAATGGTGACTAGTTTAATCCGGCGTGAGCTGTTACGTCTAAATAAAAGTTTAGTTGAATAAATTACAGGAAAAAATAGTTATAAATCGAATAGTTACCCCGAAAACAGAACTAATCGATAAACTACAACTTGCAAAACGAAAAAAAAAAACTCATAATGTTCATTTTGAGGCTATTACCTTCATTATATCATCATCATCATCTGCATTCATGGATTAGGTCTGTTGACCCGTTCCGACTTCAGCCCATCTCTTTCTAGGTCTGCCCACATCTCGGGTGCCTTTAGGTTTGTATTTTGTTATTTGTTTTGGAGATCTATCTTCATTCATTCTGTCTATGTGTAGCTTCCATTTTTGTCTATATGTATCTATTTTATCAGTTATTGCAAATATTTCGAGTTCCTGTCTTATTTCTGTGTTCTTTATTCTGTCTTCCTTAGTGCACCCTTTAACATATCTGAGAAATTTCATTTCTGCCGCCGTTATCCTACTTAGATCTTGTTTTTCATGTATCCAGGCTTCTGAACCATAGAGCAGTACCGGTACTGCCAACGTTTTGTAAAAATTTCAATTGGGTCTCTCTTGTTGTTTTGTTATTTAGTGATCGTTTTATCGTACCACATATTCCCTGGAATTTTGCTATTTTAGTATTTATATCATTATCATAATTAAATGAAATGTCACATCCTAGATAATTGAGATGGTTCACCTGTTCTATGATTTTGTTTCCTATTAATATTTTGGATCTGATTTGATATTTCCCTTGGAATGCCATTACCTTAGTTTTTTCTATGGATATTTTGAGATTATATTGTTCACATATATTATGTAGTTTTAAAATATTCCTTTGAAGTTCGTCTTCCGTATTTGCTATTATTACCTGGTCATCAGCGTATAATAATGTTTTCAAGTAGTATGTTTTATCTAATTTTATTCCTTTATCCTTTATTATATCATGTACATTTTAATGTCTGATCCTACTGGAAACACATACAGCCAATATGAATGCAAAATGACATGCTACTATCCGAATATTAACAATTTAATACAGAATTGAGTGGAAAAGAAGATGTCTTTATAGAGTGTAAAAATGATCTAACTTATATTTAACTAAAATGCTACAATAAGAAATAGAAAATACATATTGTATTTTCCATTTATTGTTATATCTTATGTTCTTTGCGTCTTTCTTATTTTCACTCAATTTCTCTCCAAGATTCTGATAGAATTCGCGGAACTGTGGAGGACTAAATTTACACATGTGCAATAATTGTTCTTCTGCACAGGTACTCATGACTTGACTAACTGCTGACGCCATGTTGTAACATATAGATCACTATTCGCTTGAAAGCCAACTTTTAAAAATAAATAAAATAGATCTGGAAGATAGTAGGAATAGTTTTACATCCACCATGCCGTGATATTCTCCGGATATATCACTAATCCACTGAGAAATCAACTTTCGAATTTTTGTTAGGTAGAGCTCTTTCGGGAAAATTATTCAATTTATGTCATAATTATTTTTAGTTACTCGTGCTCATTATATGGCTTTGCCCGGCAATCTACTTATCCCGCTCTTATTGGCATCGGTCGCTGAAAGACAAAAATGGTTGTGAATTATCCGTAAAAGATAGATATATATGGTCGCGGACTTTTTTTGTACAATGTTTTGCGATATTCAATTCTGTATATATTAATTTGGTGTATTTGTTATGGTTAAGGTAGCATAAGCCATTTTCCGATTGAGGGTCTTTCCACTTTTTCAGCGGTTGCCCTTTTACCAGCCGGCTGCTGGCCCTTCACATCCACATGTGTCAATCACAGAGGTAGATGATCAACAGCCAGTGTAGGGGTGACATGTGGTTAGCATGTCGAGTCCCCCAGCCGTTATAGCTGGTTCCTCAACCTGGAGCCGCTACTTATTGTAGCTACCCAATTGCCTCACGATGCTGGGTGGGCACCGGTCCAATACTGGCCGAAATACCATGAGAAAATTTCTTCCCCCATGGAGACTCGAACCAGCGCAAGTCCCGTAGCTCTGCGCCAAGGCTTCCTACCTTAACCGCTCGGCTACGGCGCGGGACAGCATAAGCCATTTAAGAGTCCAAAAAGCGACTTTTATAGTGCACCGATGCAGTTTTTTTTAGTTCCGGACCTATAACTGTAAAAGCAATAGTCAAATCTGCCATCTTTTAGTTCAGTGAAAATTGATTGTCAAAGTGACTATGGGAATTGAATTCCAGAAGTGAAGATAGAATCAAAACTTAATATTGGCACAGGAAGATGTTTATCATGTTGAGACTTGAAAGTAGTTTTGAAGTTCCTTAGGACAGGTTACTGGCCAGACGCTAAGTAGTCCAATGGTAGGGCTGCTATCTTTAAGTCTCTGGACAGACATTAGGATACCGCATTTACTCAGTACCCGATGGAACGGTTATACCGCCGTGACTCAGTCCTCAGAGCCTCGTTTGTGAAAACGGGTTGTACCACGAGAAGGTGAGGATGAGAATTGGGTAGGAGAGGTTATATACACGTCACTACGCCTTACAACCCGAAGATGTTTATATACATTTAAAACCTGTTTAATAAATAATAAATTATCATTATATTATTATTAGTAATAAAATAAAATAAGTTAAAATATACCTTCTTAGGTGAAATCCGTCGTCCTCAACTTATAAAATATGTAATCTGAATGCCTGTAGGCCTTTCAGAACATCCGTTCCATCTTCAAAAGATCCCTCTTCGCTACAACATCAAGTATGATGGTTGATGCTTCTGGTCCTAATGTGGTGTTGTCGTGACTAAAGCTTCTTCCTGACGATATCGTATAGTGGATTGTTTAGTCTGGGAGTGCTTTCATTTATTAAAAGCTTGTTGTCTATTTCCTTGATAATTTCCAGGTCTTCCAATATGTTGATTTTAGTTGAATTTCCCTCTTTGTGTACTATTGTAAGGGTGTCTTCTATTGAGTTCATTCTATGACCGGCGTTTATTATGTGCTTAGCGTAATTAGACTTTCCATATGCGTATACGAAATCGTTACGATGTTCTTTAAACCTTATGTTGAAGCTTCTTTTCGTTCTACCTATATAGAACTTGTCACAGTCTTTGTATGTTAATTTATATACATCCTTGCCATTACATTTATTATGTTTTCCTATTTGTTACTTAACCCTTAAATTCGCAATGTATCCTTTTGGATACTTCAGTTGGTTTATTTAATTTAATATTTTAAATAAATCAAAAGAAAACAAACAAAAAGTAACCACTTAAATGTGTGTATAATTATACAATATACCTAATAATAACAGTTATACAAGATTCCGTTTTCACTGCGGTCCGCCACATTTAAATATCTAACAGAATAAATTTGTGTTTTGCCAATTTAAGGGTTAATACATTATTTAGTTTATTATTAGTTTTGTAGGCTATGTTTAAATTTTTATTTATTTTTCTCAATGTTTTGCCAATTTTATGGTTTCGTGGCCTGTGTATGTTAGTGTAGTTCATGTATTATTAACCTCTGTTTCTCTTTCCAGTTTCGTTGTTTTATTTATATCGATTTTCCTCTATTATTATTAGTAGTATAAGTATTATAATAATTTGATTGCAAGTTACGTTTTGGTCCTCACTGTCGATTCCCCTTAAACATGACAGTAGGCCAAAATTTTCACTATAATTAAACCAGCTAATTTAATAATTAAGTCTGGCGGAAAACCTGTTCAACAGTTGGAGAAGTTAGTTTCCTCATTTCTATAACAATAACAGCCTCCTCATTGAGGAACTCTATTCATACACAAGTCTAGTTAGCAATTACTTGTATTGTCCTGTAGGTCTAAGTACGTGGGCTCCTTCAATAAAACTTAACCAAGTGCTGCGAAACTTGGTAAGTTGGTATATGCACTTCCCCAGCCTAGCTCATTGTTCCGATCTCATTGGAAGTAATAGATAGAAACTCAAGTCTATGTTATTGCTTCTAAAATTGGTTATGGTTATTACATCTACAAAACAATAATTTAAGCTAATGTAGTATATTCTATTAAAGATGTATAAAGCATCTGGTGCATGTGGGATCTCAGCAGAACCAATAAAATCAGGGGAAGAAAATTGATTGTCAAGATACGTAGGTTGTTTGGTGCGATTTGGTAAAAAGAGGCTCTTCCAAATGAATGGAAATAATCGATTATGGTACCAATCGATAGGAAATGAAATAAAACTGATTACAACAACTACAGAAACATTTTATTACTTTCAACTTCGTACAAAATGCTATCAAATATGTTAGTAATTGATGACGTTCTAGGAGACCATCAATGTGGATTTAGAAGAAACAGGTCTACAACAGATAAGATTTTTAGTATAAGACAGGTTTTAGAAAATAAAGGGAATATAATGGCACTGTAAAGCATTTGGAAGAATTGATGGCGTGCAGAAAAAAAAATAAGTCCCAGAACGAAGTCATTGCGCATGATCAGAGGTCAACTGCTTGGTTCACAAGTACAAAACTTTTGGGGAAACTAAAATCCGTTCTATTTCGATGTGTGTTCTGCAAGGGAAATCATTATTATTATTATTATTATTATTATTATTATTATTATTATTATTATTATTATTATTATTATTGTCGGCCGCGGTGGACTAGTGGTTATGCTCCTCGCCTCTGGTCCCGAGGGTCGCGGGTTCAAACCCGGCCGGGGTCGATGGATTTTTAGGACGAAAAAATCCAAGGAGCAAGTCCTCCGGGAGGGACTTTAAGCCTGGGTCCCGAGTCTGAAGATTTTCAGGCTCGTAAAAAATCCTTAAGCCTGAATGAAAAGGCCTCTAAGCAAAATTTATCGAATTTTCCCGTCCTAGTACTACCTTGGTTTCCTAGATGTCAGTATGAGGCGGAACGCTGACCATGGACCACTGAAAATGACATCTATACGAAAACAAGTGTAACTAAATTAGTATGGTTAAAATTCTTCCCTGTAGGGGGAGAGCGCCTAAATCTCTGTAAAAGGAAAACGTGGACTTAAAATACAATAAAGCGTTTGGAAAAATTGATGGCGTGCAGAAAAAAATTAAGTCCCAGAACGAAGTCATTGCGCATGATCATAGTCAACTGCTTGGTTCACAATACAAAACTATTCCGATCCGATTGAGGGTCTTTCCACTTTTCAGCGGTTGCCCTTTTACCAGCCGGCTGCTGGCCCTTCACATCCACATGTGTCAATCACAGAGGTAGATGATCAACAGCCAGTGTAGGGGTGACATGTGGTTAGCATGTCGAGTCCCCCAGCCGTTATAGCTGGTTCCTCAACCTGGAGCCGCTACTTATTGTAGCTACCCAATTGCCTCACGATGCTGGGTGGGCACCGGTCCCATACTGGACGAAATACCATGAGAAAATGTCTTCCCCCATGGAGACTCAACCAGCGCAAGTCCCGTAGCTCTGCGCCAAGGCTTCCTACCTTAACCGCTCGGCTACGGCGCGGGACATACAAAACTATTCGAGTAACTAAAATCCGTTCTATTTCGATGTGTGTTCTGCAAGGGAAAATAATAATAATAATAATAATAATAATAATAATAATTATTATTATTATTATTATTATTATTATTATTATTATTATTACATGTTTAAGTAGTGTATAATTATGTTATTACATTTAAAAAATGTTTTTCTCTTTTTCCAGGTGAGTTGCTGTCAATTTATGAAAATACAACACATATTGTAAGTACATTATTCATGTTGTATTTGGTGTGTTAAAGGTATTTATTGAAACACATGAAATGAGACGATTTTAATTAAATTTTAAATTCAAGATGAAAAAAAACAAAATGTCCACTAATGTACTCGGTTTTGATTCCCGGTCAGTAACGAGGATGCGTTTTATCCCTCACCTGTAGGTCAGTTATGCCCAAAGGTTAAGGAGATATTTATATACATGCACCATCTCAACATCATGATATAGTTTAATATTGGCCTCATTTGTATTTACTTAATTTTTTTTTTGTTCCTGAGAGTAAGTAGGTAAATGTTTTTTGTAAAAAATGTTGGTTATATCATCTAAATATACAAGCGTAACTGCTATAGAGTAAAAATTCTTTTCAAAAATGCTTACTTGTTTTAGTGGCCACTATATGGCAGTTGAACCGATATCCTCTTGTGAATTCTGAATTATATATATATATACACACACAAATATAAATTGCTGTGTTAGGATTTCTGAGTGGCTAATTGGTTAAGGCGCTAACGTATAGAGTTAGAGGTTTCGGGTTCAAATCTCGACTCAGGCATTTATTTTTCTTTTCATGTCATAATTGCCCTTCATCGCTAAATGTCAAAAAAATTAGTTATAATATATATATGTATATGTGTGTGTGTGTGTGTGTGTTTAGCCCTCATTTTTTTTGCAAAGTACCTTGATGTGATGATGATGATGATAATAGGAATAATAATAATACATTTTATTTATATACAAATTTTCAATGTTTGCAAACACACACATCCTTCTGAGCTTAAAGTTTTATTTTTCTTCTCCATTCCTCCCTATCCATCCACTACATATCCCCTTGTTCTTATTCTAGTTCTTATTTCTTGCATACATGAGTATGGAGTTTTTTTTCAGTGGACACCATACCAATGTATTTCTGGTAATAATAATAATAATAATAATAATAATAATAATAATAATAATAAATTGTATTTATATACAAGTGTTCAGTGTTTACACACACATCTTTTTGGGCTAAAAGTTTTATTTTTTCTCCATTCCTCCCTATCCATCCACTACAGGTCCTCTTATTCTCATTCTAGTTCTTAGTTCTTGCATCCATGAGTTTCGAGATTTTTTTTTTCAGGTGGACACCATACCAATGTATTTTTGGTAATAATAATAATAATAATAATAATAATAATAATAATAATAATAATAATAATAATAATAATAATAATAATAATAATAATAATAATAATATTAATAATAATAATAATAATAATATATTTAAAATTGCAGAGTTAAGGGACATAAGACGTCCTCTTCCGCTCAATCAGCGAAAAATGTTAAATACAAAAAATATTTACACATGATCATAGCACATAATATTGTAAGAAAATATTTATACGAATTAAACTAAAATTATGATCCATATTTGGTTCGCCTTCCGGGCTTATAGGCCGTGGTCTGGTTGTCTTCATACTCGACGTTTCGTCTACTGCTGCGGTAGACATCATCAGGAGATACTGCGTGCTCTCTGTGAACTCCTCAAGAGTCGGCTGCAGACTGGCTGGTCGTTGGAAACTGTCTCTCTGTTTATAGCTAAACAAGGGGGGGTTTTCTGCGCGGACCGAGTTATGCGCTGTAGTGCAGTTTGCAGAAGCATAGGCTTCGTTGTTGTGTTATGCAGTGCTGGGATCAAATTTTGTTTATCTTCATGTTTTCTTCTTTTTTGTTGAAGGAATTCTTATGTTTATATATTTCAATGGCTTCTCTGTATAGTCTGGTGTAGTAATGTGATGTTTGTGATAATACCTGAGTATCTTCGAATCTTATAATATGTTGTTGGTTGTTCATCAAGTGTTCCGCTACGGCCGATTTTTGATGGATCAAGATACCGGCCGTGAAAGCCTACAATTATATAAAATTATGATGATTCAAGTGAATATTATCAGAGAATAAAACAATCAGAAACCATCAGTTAATCCCCTGAAAGACCAAATGCACAGTTGATGATTTAAAACTGTTCGCAATTTTCACAGAGATAGTAAAGTTTCTGTTTGCGCGCCCTCATGATTTAGTTTCTCGAAACTTGATCCATCCACCTGTAGGTTCCCACGTAGCGACTCTCCAAATCAAGCGAAAAACACGATTTTATTGCAATCGCATAAAACTATGAGAACTTGAAATTAAAGAAGAAAATACATATTGTTCCAGGCTGCGGGGGGTCTTTTTCACGTCGTTTTCTTGTAATAAAACAACACAGATGGTGTTGAGAACTCCACAATAATTTTATATTTAATTCTATAAATTCTCCTTTAACTTTCATCGTCAAATTTCTGTTATTTTATTTTTTAGACGATTAGTTACAAAACGCAGAGGTTAAGTAAAAATATGCTCAAATTAGAACACGACCGTAGCGAGTTACTAAACCTATTTTTGGTAACGTGTTGTCTACAATATTTTATCTACGTTCAGAGTATTTTAGTATATGTTGTATAATTATTTAATACATTTAATGAAATTTATTTATTGTTTAGAGAGAGAATAATGGGGGGCTTTGGAGAAAACAGAAGACACGACAAATCAACAAAACTTGTTATATTCTGCAATTTTGGATGCTAGCTTGCGTGCTTAAATGATCCCAAGAGCTATGCCGGCGGTAGCATTGTTTCCGACAGGGTTACCCATGCCGGACTGGTCGAAGGTGATAATCCAGACGAATAAAGTACCTTGGTCCAAAGGTCCGTAAAAATACAACCGTCAAGAAATGCGGACATGGGTTCAACTGGGGTAAAATTTTCCGGAGGTCAAATAGTCCCCCATTCGGTTCTCCGGACGGGGACTACTTCAGGGAACCCATGTCAAAGTTGAAGCAAGGAGATGCACTATCTCCTCCACTATTTAATTTTGTACTAGAGCATGCCATCAAAACTTTAGAGGATGAAGAAGGCCTACAACTCAATGGTATTAATAAGCTGTTGGTTTATGCTGATGATGTAGTACTATTGGCCGATAGCGAGGAGATACTAAAGGCCAACATGCACACACTACTGAGTAACAGTAAAAAATTGGGACTGGAAGTAAATATTAATAAAACTAAATATATGGTCACACATAAAAATACATTATATAATGGAAATGGACAGCTAATGACAAACGAGGGTAATTTTGAGGAAGTGGCTGAATTCAGATACCTAGGATCAATAAGCATAAACAGGAATGAGATGCACAAGGAAATTAAACATAGGCTCAATTCTAGAAACGTGTGTTATTATACATTACAGAGACTATTGGCTTCCCAACTCCTTTCAAGAAACGTTAAACTGAAAATATATAAAACTATTATTCTACCAGTTATATTATATGGATGCGAAACATGGACTCTTACTCTAAGGGAGGAAAGGATATTACGAGTATTTAAGAATAAAGTTCTTAGAACATTTTTGGACCAAAAAGAGATGGACAGGTGAATAGAGAAGGCTGCATAACAGTGAATTACATGCTCTTTATAGGAAGCCAGATATAATGAGAACAGTTAAGTCTCGTAGACTGCTATGGGCAGGACATGTGGCACGAATGGGGAATGATAGACGTGTATGGAAGCTTCTTGTAGGAAAACCAGAGGGAAAACGCCCAGTTGGTAGACCAAGAATGAGGCGGGAGAATAACATTAAGTATGATTTGAGGGAAGTAGATTATACAGGGGATGATTGGAAAACATTAGCTCAGGATAGGGATATATGGAGAGCTTATGTCCACGTGGCCATGAACCTACGGGTTCGATAGTGCCAGTGAGATAGTTAGTTTCATGTGTGAATTTAAAGTAAAGATGAGCGGAAAAGGTGATTTTCACTGTTTTTCAGGAAAATTTTTAAAAGAAGTCCAAGATGGAACTATTGATATACTTCCAGAAAATTCAAGGAACGTTCATTTATGTAGTTATACGAAATCATCATTAAACTGTATTACATGTTTTGTTGAACATATATTTTATGTTTTGATAGCGTGTTTTGAGTTTTGTTGACTAGTAACTACGAACTAAAGCATCCCTTATTGTTATAATAGTAGACAAATTTTATTTTTGTTTTAAAGTTTACGTATCACATAATTATTTCCACAATCTCTAACGTTTTCACTTGCCACAGTTTCTTTAGTTCACAGTTCACCATATTGCTGTTGCAACATAACTGACTCGCTCACGACTCTGGAAACAGTTTATATAAGCCGGAGAAGGAAACTTCTCGGATTACAATGGAGACTTCCAGTATGGAAGCTTCTGGTATCGAACCTTCCCGACAGGGAGGGTGGAAGTTTAGAGAAACATCCGGAACGAAAGTTGAGATGCATTGATCATCTCCGCGTGTCTTTCGACTCGCGAGTCAACGACACACGAATCTATTTCCACCAATTCGATACCACTACTCTCGCATCAGCCGCGAAATTCATACGATGCTATTAACATGCGTCAAAATATTATTTTCTTCTTTCTCTTCTATTTAAAATTTAAGTTCCCCTGATATTTGTCCAATAGGTGAGTAAAAACAAACAAACAAACATTCAACTGGAAATTTGTCACAACCGGATATACAGTGATTCAAGGCAAGATGCCTTGGAGCAGAGCTACGGGACTTGCGCTGGTTCGAGGTCAAATGTGGGTAGAAATTTTCTCATGAATTTTCGACCAATATGATACCGGTGCCCACTCTGCATCTTGAGGAATTTTGGTAACTATAATAAGTAGCTGTTCCAGGTTGAGAAAACGCGCTGTAACGATTGGGGGCCGACATGCTGATTAGAGTCACCCCCTACACTGCCTGGATTATAGTCCACCTTTATGATTAATGCATATGGATGTGAAGCCAGCAGCCGGGTGGTAGATCAAGGATCTTCTAGGCCTGTCGCGCCGTTGAGTTGATGGTTATAGAACACGGGGTATTTTGGTTTGAGACAACGATATTAGCACTACAGTTTCCACAGCAGTGAACAATTTATTTTTCATTAACGAAAAAAAAGTAATATAGTTAATACACCAGTTTAGTTTAACGTTTAATTCTTTATTAGCCGGTTCTTGTAACTATTTACTCATGTCCCAAATGGGAGTCAATCATGTTTCAATGAATTTTGATTTACAACCAATTACAGTCGTGTTTCACCTCGATCATAATCGACTTTTGATTACCAAATAAAGAAAGCTCCTCCTTTTTTAATATTCTGAACAGGTCACATCGTTATTTTGCAGTGACTGAGTCTCTAACAAATACGTTGAATATAGCAAATAATGAACAGATTCCTTCGACCTACACATTTGATAATTGTGTGTTCAGTAATTGTGTTTTTAAATACTGATTTTACTGAGCTTTTTACCGAAAAAAAAGAATTAATAACGTATAATGTTGGTTATCATATACATTTTTTCTCCAATATGGTGCATTCTTACAATATTACGATCCTATTTGGCAATAAATAGTATGATCAAGTTGCAGTGATGAACAAATAAAACATAACCAAACATTTCTCATTTGATTTTAAACATCGCCGTTTTCATTAAATATATAAATATTTTAAAATAACTTATTTAAATAATGATTTGAGAGTACACAGCTTAATTTTATTCGTTAAATAGTCCTAACAAATTCCACTCTTGATTTCCAAATCGTTTAGATAAATTCATGAGTCACTTCATGGTTCGTGAATTTGTCGATAATTTGTAAATCACTCGTGGCATTATTTATGATAAGTTTCTACGCTGTCTTAGCAATGACTTATACATATTTTATATATATATATATATATATATATTGTTACATGTCGTGTAAGCGGCGTTTGAATTGCGCGGGTGAGTCGCCCCTAGCGAGTTAGTGACCCGCAGAACCGCTTGAATGGTCTGGAATGTGTTGCCAGACCTTTTTATCAGCGTCTCCTTCTCCTTGGAGAAAGATCGGAAGCCAGAGTTTTCTGGGCTTCGAAGTTGCTCGAAGCTATTACTAGAGCTTTCCTCCCCCGCCTATATAAAAGAGTGGATGAGAATGCCGGCGAGTTAGTTGATGAGATGGTCGTTGTTGTAGTCAGTCTAGTGTTGGATCGCGAGAGGTTAATTGTGAGCGTAACTGAGAGCAAGGATTGTGTCTGCAACTGTGTTATAAGTACCGTAATTATCTTATAAACTGTCAAAGAAGAATAGTTGTTAAATCAAATTGTGTTTGAAGATTTACTGATAATTTTGGAGAATTAAATAAAGAGAAAAGAAGAATTTTATATAACAATTGTGTATTTATTTAAGTCCAAATACGTAGAAGGAAATCCACAGTTTTATGTGTTTCATTTTTCTCCACTAGGGTGCATTCTTACAATATTGCGATCCTATTTGGCAATAAAGAGTATGATCAAGTTGCAGTGATGCACAAATCAAACGTAACCAAACATTTCTCATTTGATTTGAAATATCGGCGTTTTCATTAAATATATAAATATTTTAAATTAACTACGTTTAAATAATGATTTGAGAGTAAACAGCTTACTTTTATACGTTAAAATAGTCCTAACAAATTCCATTCTTGATTTCCAAATTCTCATAAATAATGCCACAAGTGATTTCCAATTTATCTAGAGATTTTGGAAATCAAGCGTGGCATTTGTTAGGACTATTTAACGAATAAAATTCAGCTGTTTTCTCACAAATCATTATTTAACTATAGTTATTTTAAAATATTTACATATTTAATGTAAACGGCGATGTTTGAAAACAAATGAGAAACGATAGGTACGCTTCATCTGCTTCTTTTGTTTATCACTGCAACCAGATCATATTATTTATTGCCAAAGGAACGCAATATTGTAAGAATGCTCTCTAGTGGAGAAAAAATGAAGCACATCAAACTGTATATTAATTCATTTCTGATGTCGTATGATGTAAATATGACAATTATATTTTTCTGGAATGTTATTACCTGAGAAAAAATACATTTAAGAAAGTGCAAACAGTGGTTTCTTTTTTGGTAGTATAATCAATTGCTACAAATGTTTTATATTAACTTCTGCAAGCGCTATGTGTTGACATCTATGCACTATATATACAATCTGGTAGTCGTATTTCTTATAGGCTCAGTCACTGCAAAATAATGGTCAGACCTGTTCAGAATATTAAAAAGGAGGAGCTTTCTTTAATATGGTAAATATAACACTGATAAATATTTCGTGAAACACGACTCTGATTGGTTGTAAAACAGAAATCATTGAAACGTGATTGGTCATTGATTCCCATTTGGGGCATGAGTTAAATAGTCTAGATAAATTCATGAGTCACTTCATTATTCGTGAATTTAACGATAATTTGTAACTCACTCGTGGCATCGGTGTTTTCTACACCGACTAAAGCAATGACTAATACGTATTTTACATATTTACTTTGCAGTATTGCAAATATGGTGATTTTAGGTTACTTTGAGCTCATCTTCTCACTTCATTTTAAGGAATTTTTCACATTTTTTGGAAATAATGAACACACACACACACACACACACACACACATATATATATATATTTCTTTCAGGTAATTTTCATATACTGCAACAATAAATTGTGGTTTTTTAGGGTGTTTTATTTGAATTTATATTGATGCCATGGTGGCACAGGGGACACGCCGTAGTGTAGTGTAGTGGTTAAGGCACTGCGCTACAACCCGGAAGGTCAAGGGTTCAAGTCCCGGTGGGATCAGGATTTTTTAACTGACACAAACCTTCTGGCGGCACTTTGACCCGGGAGTCGACTCAGCCTCTAACTGAAATGAGTACCAGACACTTGTTCTGGGGTAAAGGTGGACCGTCACGCAGGGCTGACAACCCGGCTGACATCAAGTGCCGATTGTCCAGAAAAAGTGGGAGCCTTGACCTCCTACTACCCCAAGGGCCTCCTGAGGCCTGTAATGGAATTACTTTACTTTACATGGTGGCACAGAATCCCCAAAATTTCAAAGTAGTTTTCGGCATTGCAATGGTCGACAGTTCCCTTGTGAGTAAGATCTGATATGATTTTATAACCGAGAGATTCTTTTGTCTTAAAATGAAATACATGAATGAGAACGGTTTAGACTCGAATAAAGAAAGATAACAGACAGCTATAAAGTAATCCTAGAGCGAGGGAGGTCTGTAAAGATGAATTAAGAGATGAAAGTGTAGGGTTTAAAAGATCTCTCTCAAGTGGACGTACAACAGAGATACTCAGATTGGACTTATTTGCTTTTTATCGCTTATATGAACGAGACGAGGAAAAAGATGATTAACATCAACATAAAAACAAGACAAATGAACTGACCTCTGTGGCGAACACGGAAAATAAAAGCGAAAAACAAAGCTTCTTTCAAGTACCCAATTAATACCGCACAAGAGGAATTTAACAACTACATATTCATAACTCATTCTTCTGTAATACAAAGAAATGTATTCGGATCGAATACCAACAGAGATTTTTCAAACAAATTCATCTTCTTCTTTGTCTTTCCCTCACTTATAGGATTGCCGTCTTCAGTTTCCAGTTATTTCTACCATTCTAATCTCCTTCTTCCAAATTTATATCATCCATTATAGTTCTGACACAGGTTTTCCATTTCCATCTTGGTCTTCCACGTTTATTTCTTCCAGGAGGTGACCATTGGTATATATTTTTTGACCATCTTTCATTTTTCATTCTTTGTACATGGTCATACCATTTAAGAATTTGATTTTCAATCCTCTTAACAACAGAAGTGGTGACATTCATTTCTCTCCAAAAGAATTCATTCCTTATTTTATCTTGTCTTGTTTTTTGAAGGCTTATTCTAAGATAATCAAATTCAACTGTTCTAATTTTTTTCTTTTGTAATTCTATCAAAGACAAAGTTTCACATCCACATGAGAAAATATTCTGTATTATGTTCTTATACATTTTCATTTTAGTTTCCTTTGCAAAATTTAGTTCCAAATTTTTCCATTTAATGTCTTAGTTGGATGTTTTGCCATTGCTATATCAAATTCTTACTCCAGAATATTTTCAGGGATATAGGAGAATTCTTAACTGTAAACATTTTTGGTGCTAAACTGATATTTTTTTTTTAATCTTTAGAAATGTATTGTGTGCCCGTGGAAGATACGTGAATTATTATTCTAAAGAGTGCTTTAGTTCATGATTGTTTTGATTTTTGTACTTATCATTTTTTGGTATCATTTTCTCCTCGGAGCCATTTTCTTTTGCCACTTGATTATATGTTTTTTCTCTAACCCATAATTTTCTCTGCTCAAAAGTATATTTACAAATCTGTGTGCTAGATTGTTGACGTCTGCCAAATTGTGTAAAATATGGTAGAATCCTGTTGATTTAATATAGTTATCTGTGTTTTTATTTTCTGTGAATGTCAAATTTATTTTCATTCTCATTTCTATACAATTTGAGATGCAAAAATGGTAATCGTTTGTTCTTTTCAGCATCTAATATGAAATTGATTATTTTACTCTGTATATTCAAAAGCATTTTGTAATTTTATAATTAGTTACGTTTATTTTGCTAAAGATATCATGAGTGGTATGCGGTCAAAATACGCATTCAATGATACATCTGGAAGGCAATTAACGTATTACTAGAATGAAGGAGGTTGGTACATTTTACTTAGAGCCTCTTTATTCCGCATTAAGGTTCTTTTACGAGCCTGAAAATCTTCAAATTCGGGACCCACAGCTTAAGGAGGGAGATGGACGAAAAATTGACCATTTGATATCAAAATTGACATTGTTTTGTTTTTTTTATACTGAAAAATATCCTGTATTCTAATGTATATGTTGGCAAAGTTTCAGAGACCTATGACGCTTCTAATTGTCCTAAGTGCTGATTAGGCCTGTATGTTACATTTTGTATTTAAACTGTATGCAAATCATTAAACTTGTTTTCCACACTTTTATTTTCACTTCATTTTTTGTACATTCAAAATTGAATGGATTTTACAAATTTTATCCTAGAAGGTTCAAAGTTTTACTGCATGTCCTAAAACCATTGCGTAACAACGTAGTGCATGGGTTTCATGATTGAAGTAGTATTTTAAGAAATAAAAAATAAAATGCATGCAATTATTAATTTTTTTAGTAATTCCACGCATGAGGTACATTTTTTTTTCTTCCTTTGTATTCACTTTATAAGAATTCTAATGCATGATGTTTTTCTAAATATTTTAGGGGTCTTGTAAAACAAAATCAGACATTTTTGCTAAAACAATTGTGGAACCCATTTAATTTTAATGTATGCAAATTATTTTGAATATAATATTTAATTGCTCATAAAATAAATGTCTCTCAAGAATGAAACTTAAACACATCATTATGTATCATGCAGTGAATCTTTGTACAAAAACGCAAATCTCTAACTCAAAACATGTAGAAAATAGAAATTTCCCATCACCCACCTTAAATTCCCTCCGGAATTTGTCCATTGGATTTTTCCATTCTAAAAGTACCATCGACACCGGCCGGATTTGAACCCGCGACCACTAGTACACCTGATAGTGATAATGGTAATTAGAACATTTCATGCTGTATTTAAGGTAACTCATAATTTTGGACGCATGGTCACAAGATTAAATTTGGATGGAGATACCTTTCTTTACACACCGATCCGAGTTTGGATTGATTTATTTTTCCCTATTTATTTTACGTAAATGTATAACCTTCTTTCTGTTGGGTTTGTATTTGTTTATTCTGCGATGACATTTCCAATTTATCAGTAATATTGCACGTTTATTTTCTATGTTTACATATTTTTCAATCTACTATCAATCATTTTGTGTTTGTATTTACTTATTACATTTTTTCATGAACACATGGGGCCTCGAGGCACAACTTAAATTCAATTAGATCAGGTATTTCTCATATTAGCTTTTCGATGGTATGAACCTCTAAGAATAAAATCTCATTAGAGAATAGAACGCTAGAACAGGTGAACAATTTTAATTATTATCTGGGATTCAAACAGGAATGAGATGCACAAAGAAATTAAACATAGACTGGAAATCCATGTCGTTATACATTACAGGGACTCTTGTCGACCCAATTTCTCTCAAAAAGCGTTGAACTATAAATATATACAATTATTATTCTCCCCATATGAAACATGAACTCTTACTTTAAGGGAGGAGAAAAGATAACGAGTATTTGAGAATAAAGGTTTCAGGAATTTTTGTTGTACCAAAGAGGGATGAACAGACAGGTGAATGGAAAAGACTACATAACAGTGAGTTACATGATCTTTATGGGAAACCAGATATAATATGAACAGTTAAGTCTCGTAGACTGCGATGGGCAGGGCATGTACCACGAATAGGAAACGAAAGAATGGACAAGAAAATTTCTTGTAGGAAAACCAGAGGGAAAACGTCCAGTTGATAGACCAAAAATGAGGTAGGAGAATAACATTAACCATGATTTGAAGTAAGTAGATGATACGAGGACGATTGGAAAATGATAGTTGATGATAGGAATGTAAAGAGAGCTTATGTCAGCGCGGCCATAACTTATGGGTTCGATAATGCTAATGAGTTAGTTACTTAGTTAGGTTACAATGTAACATATAGAAAAATTGAAGACTTGCAAACAAAATAAATTATATTTACGAATTTAGGTCATTTGTTATTATTATTATTATTGTTATTATTATTATTATTTTTATTATTATTATTATTAATATTATTCCTTACTTTAAGGGAGGAAAGGAGATTATGAGCATTTGAGAATAATGTTCTTAGGAAAATTTTTGGGCCAAAGAGAAATGAACAGACAAGTGAATATAGAAGACTACTCAACAGTGAACCACATGCTCTTTATACGAAGCTAAATATAAAAAGAACAGTTAAGTCTCATAGACTGTAATGGGCAGGACATGTCATGAATGGGAATGAAAGACGTGCATGGAAGCTTCTTGAAGGAAAACCAGAAGGAAAACGCCCAACTGGTAGACCAAGAATGAGGTGGGAGAGTAACAATAACTATGATTTAAGGGAAGTAGACTATATAGGGGATGATTGGAAAAATATTAGCTCGGGATAGGGATGTACGGAGAGCTTATGTCCGCGAGGCCATGAATCTACGGGTTCGATAGTGCGAGTTATTATTATTATTATTATTATTATTATTAATATTATTAAGCAATTAAATTGGTATGGGCACGTACGACGATTGCAAGAAGAAAGATTACCCAGGAAAACATTGGAATAGTGTCCACCTGGAAGAAGGAGGAGAGGAAGACCTCGAAACTTGTGGATGCAGGAAATAAGAACTGGAATGAGAGCAAGAGGACTGGAGGACATGGATTGGATGGAGAGAGACAAGTGGGGAAGAAAAATAAAACTTTAGGTGTGTAAATATTAAAATTCTGTATGTAAATAAAATTATTATTATTATTATTATTATTATTATTATTATTATTATTATTTCGAGTGTTAGAGAGCGAACTATATTTTCTTCCACACTCAAAGGTAAAATCGTTATTCGATGAATGAAAATGCAGTCATACATCTGGTTTGTTTACATTACAACGTGAACTTAGCTCGGAACAGGTATAGTTCAGCGATTTTTTCCCTATAGTTCTCTTTTACACTAGAGAGAGACGCCAGATCCTAGTGCCCTAGTTCTGTAGACACGTTCTTTAAATTGTCGTGGTAGGTATCACATACTGAGCTCAAAGTAACACCCATAAGCTCTTTCTCCTGTTCGAGGATTTTCCTTTGTATCCCCGGCGCCCAAATTTTTTTATTTTTTTTAACTTCAAGTAGAAATACAAATACCAAACTGTTATTTTCCCTGTTATATTATATGGATGTGAAACATGTACTTTTACTTTAAGAAAGGAGAAAAAATTACGAGTATTTGAGAATAAAGTTCTTAGGAAAATGTTTGGACCAAAGAGAAGCGAACAGACAGGTGAATGGGGAAGACTACAGTTCAGTGAGCTATATGAAATTTATGTAAATCCAGATATAATAAGAAAAATTACGTCTCATCGACTGCGATGGGAAGGACATGTGGCAAAAATTGGGAATGAAAGAGGAACATGGAATCTTCTTGTAGGAAAACCAGAGGTAGACCAAGAATGAGGTGTGAGAATAACATGAACCAATATTTGAGTGAAGTAGATTACACTAAGCAACAAAACATAATTTTTTTTCTCTCAGAAAGAAAAAAATGTGATTCTGGTAGTATTTTTTCTCCTGAATTCAAATGTGATACCGGTTTTTCTCCATCGCGCAAGGTTTCCGAGAGCCAGGAATTTATAATTTCAAACACTTTAATATTTTCTACATTCGTAACTACACAATATTCGAACATTCAGACTCACCTAGAAAGTAAGAATAGACGATTTTCTGCTATATTTCGCCTGTGGAGCATCCCTCTTGATGGTCCAACAATAATCGGCCAGTATATTAGGATTCCATTTGCCTTGATATATGTTTTCCATAGCTGAAATCTCCTGATGAAGTGTTCCACATTTTATTTTACAATGGACAAATGGACGAAAAAGCATTTATTAAAAAATAATTATTTAAATCCATTAATAGAAATTGAAATAAAAAAATGCGGGTGATGGAGAAATTCGGAATATATATTTGATAACACGATTAAAAAACTGCATTAAGTACAACTATTGGTACTCATGAGACAAAAATCATGTTGACCAGACTAATTTGTCGACAACGACAGTCTAGTGTATATGTTCCTTGCCTCTGAACCCGGAAGGAAGGAAGAAGTCCACCGGTAGGGTCTTTAAGCCGTGGGTCCCGAGTCTGAAGATTTTGAGGCCCGTAAAATAACCACAAACCTGAATGAAAAGTCATCTTTGCCAAATATACCGGCCTCATTCATGCTAGTAATATCTTAGTTGCCTACTAGATGTCTCATTGTGTCGGTATGTTGACCGCATACCATTCATGGCATCTGCAAGAAAATAAGCGTACCTAAATTAACTTGGTCTAGTAACTCCTAACAAAGGAGAGGTTAAGACCCAACATTGGGCTGTTACGTCATTGTAGAGTGAATTAAAGTGATCCCACAACAGGCCTCAGGAGGCCCTTGGGGTAGCAGGAGGTTAAGGCTCTCACTTTTTCTAGACAATCGGCACTTTATGTTAGCCGGGTTGTCAGCCCTGCGTGACGGCCGCCTTTACCCCCAGAACAAGCGTCTGGTACTCATTTCCGTTAGAGGCTGAGTCGACCCCAGGGCCATAGTGCCGCCAGAGGATTTGGGTCAGTTTAAAAATCCTGACCCCAACGGGACTTGAACCCTCGACCCTCCGGCTTGTAGCTCAGTGCCTTAACCACTACGCTACGGCGTGCATTGTAGAGTGAATACTAACCTATAATTTGATACATTAATTGGCTTAATAATGACAGTATAAAATATAAAAGAGTAATAAAAATGTATCTGGAACACGTTTATATAGGCCCGTTATTTTGCCTAAGGAATTTTTTTAAACTTTTGAATCGAGCAGTTCTTGATATACGAAGGGAGAGGATTCCAGAGTCGGGCAGCTGAAACAAGGAAGGGTGAGGAATTGTGAGATGTTCGATGTAGAAGTACAGCCAGAGTTAAATTTTCTCTCGATCGTGTGTTTAAGTTATTGTGAGGAGATGGTGAATGGAAGAAAGTAGAAATGTGAAGGGGTGATGAGCTGGACAAAGAGTTGTAATGGGTGTCCCAATAAGAACGCCGGATCTAATAATGAACAAAATAAACTATATTTGAAAGAAATGACGTATATTTATACATGAACACAAAGGGTATACGTTCCTATTTAATTATGGAAAATGACATCTGACAATGTCCATCACGAGACGCCCTACAGCTAGTGACTCTGTCTATGAAATTTGTGATTACTTTTGCACAGTCTTGCGCTGACACCCTCGAATTTCCTGCTTCAGGTCGTGTATGGTTCGGGGATTGTGTTCATAAACCTGTGATTTGATAAACCCCCAAAGATAGAAGTCACCTGACCTTGGTGGCCAGTTTTGGTCAACTCTGCGCGATTCCGGTCTAAGAGCACGAACCCTTCGAACAGTTTGGGCATAACACACACCATTCTGGTAATGAGTTTTTACAATCAAAACTCATTGTTCAGCAGTATAACTCTCCATATCCAGTAATTGTAACAAATATAGAAAACAAAAAGTGTAGGTAGAGTGCTGCCAACCTCGTAGTAAAAAAATGGCTGCCAATTCAAATCCGGCGTTCTTATTGGGACCCCCCTATATAAGAAGCAGAGGCAATGTATCTTTCGTTTGTCTTCCAATCGGAGACAAGACAGCTTTTCAAATGCTGAAGGTAGGTGGTCTGATTTACGGAGGTTGCATATATAACATGCGCAAGCATTTCAGGTATTGATTGAGTGTGCAAATAATGATTTTTAATTAAATATTTAATTAAACTGTCTATTACATTTTAATGAGAACACTTTGAAAAAGCCGATAGATAATGTTCCCAGAAACAACATGGCGATATTCAATTGAATTACTGGAAATTGTTTCGTCGATTTTCCCAGGGATTGTCGCCGACGGGCATGGCTTGTGTTTGTATAAATTGCTTGAATTAAGAGCTTTAAGGGTAGAATTTTCCAGCCAAAGCAAACATATTTTCAAAATACAATATCTCAGTTCCTACCAAAGATAGTTAGTCAAATTTGTGACATAAACAAAACTTCTTATTTTTCTTCTTCCTTTCGTCCAAGTATTAGGCCAAGGCCTGTTACGATCCTATAGAAAATTTTCCCTCCAGCGTTTCATAGGACGGCCCAGAGATCTTCGTCCTCTTGGTATATAATTATAAACAGCTTTGGGGATCCGATTTGTACTCATTCTTTCATGATGGTGTTTCCAATTTAGTTGGTACTATTTAATATATTCCAAAATTGGCGTAGTCTTAAATTCTTTTAAGATATCGGTGTTCCTTTTCCGATCCCATCTGGTGTAACCCGCTGTTCTGCGCATGAATCTCATTTCGCAAGCCGTTATTCCGCTTTCATGTTGTCTTTTTAGTGCCCATCCTTCACTAGCATAGGTCAACACTGGTCTAGCCAAAGTGTTATATAAACGTAATCTGGTGTTTTTTGTACAAGGGATGGTTTCATAACTTGACTAATAATTCCCAAACTTTTATTATAACTAGTAATTTTTTCAGGGATATCCTTTTCATCCCAAATAGAAAGATAATATCCAAGATATTTAAATTGATTAGATCTCTCTAAAAATAAAATAAATAAAACTGAGATCTTAAATTTATAGACCTTAATATGTCGATTATACTGGGGCGTTGAATAAGTAATAACAACACTGCTATAACACCACAAACATTATTTAGGTTGCATTTAACGTTGCGAACTTCTTTTATAGTCTCTTGTCTAGTCAACTATATGTAGCCAAATCATTGGATGACGGTGCACTCCATATGCAGCATAATTTCTGGATAGCTCTCTCTCCTGATCGATATAAAGCCTTCTCGATATCAACTCCTGATTGAAATCCAATGCCTCATAGAGGTTCATTGATCTCTCAGAATAAGTTATAGTCACAAGGGCACATGTCCGGTGAATTTGGTGGATGTTCGAGTACTTCGCAATTTCACCTAAACTAACTAACTCACTGGCACTATCGAACCCCAAGGTTCATGGCCGCGCGGACATAAGCTCTCCATACATCCCTATCCTGAGCTAATGCTTTCCAATCATTCCCTGTATAATCTACTTCCCTCAAATCATAGTTAATGTTGTTCTCCCACCTCATTCTTGGTCTACCAACTGGGCGTTTTCCCTCTGGCTTTCCTACAAGAAGCTTCCATGCACGTCTTTCATTCCCCATACGCGCAACATGTCCTGCCCATCGCAGTCTACGAGACTTAACTGTTCTTATTATATCTGGCTTCCTATAAAGACCATGTAGTTCATTGTTATGTAGTCTTCTCCATTCACCTGTCTGTTCATCTCTCTTTGGTCCAAAAATTTTCCTAAGAACTTTATTCTCAAATACTCGTAATCTCCTTTCCTCCCTTAAAGTAAGAGTCCAGGTTTCGCACCCATATAATATAACTGGTAGAATAATAGTTTTATATATTTTCAGCTTAACGTTTTTTTGAAAGGAGTTGGGACATCAGAAGTCTCTGCAATGCATAATAGCATGCATTTTTCTAAAATAAGTCTACTGAACATTTTTAGAGCGGTATTACTTACTATATGTGAGAAACAGTGAATGTATTAAAAAAAATATTGCTATTTCGTGACTTTAAATATTACAGATTTTTACAACAAAGACTACTCAACAACACACTACATGATTACGATGACCACCATTAGGATAATTGATTTACAACAGTGTTGCTATTATTTATCGAATGCCCTACCTAAAACGACATAGAGATTCATGTTTTTAAAAATATTTTGTAATCGAATGAGGAGTACAATATTCGTATTCAGCAAAAAGAAACCAACTCTCAGATTTGATATATATATATATATGAGTCAATGCTGTATAATGTGCATGGAAACTACTTGCAGGAAAACCAGAGGAAAAATATTCAGTTGGTAAACCTAGAATTAGGTTGGAGAATAGAATTAGTCACACTGGTCAACATGATTTTTGTCTCATGAGTACCAATAGTTGTACTTAATGTAGTTTTTGTATCGTGTTTTCAAATATGTATTCGGAATTTCTCCATCACCCACAGTTTTTTTATTTAAATTTCAAATAATGGATTTAAATAATTATTTTAAAAAAGTTTTCTCGTCCGTTTGTCCATTGTAAAATATAACCAAATGAGCTAACTCAGGAGATTTCAGCTATGGAAAAGAGATATCAAGGCAAATGGAATCGTAATATGCTGGCCGATTATTGTTGGACCATCAAGAGGGATGCTCCACAGGCGAAATATAGCAGAACATCGGCATTTCGTATTTTCTAGGTGAGTCTAAATGTTCAAATATTGTGTAGTTATGAATGTAGAAAATATTAAAGTGCTTGAATTTATAAATTTCTGTCTCTCGGAAACCTTGCGTGATGGAGAAAAACCGATATCATATTTCAATTCAGCAGAGAAAATACTATCAGAATCACATTTTTTTTTTCCAAAAAAAAAGTTTCTTTTTTGTTGCTCAGTGTCATTATTTGAGAGGCATATAGGTTATATAGGGTATGATTGGAAAATATTATCTTGGGATAGGGATGTATGGAGAGGTTATGTCCGCGCAGCCATGAACCTACGGCTTTGATAGTTAGTACCAGTGAATTAGTTAGTGATAAAAATATTGCATCTCACATGGGAATTGAGAGAATATTTGATTCATGGAAATTATCTGGTTAGGTTTCCCCTCGGGAGACCAATTTCCTAGTCAAAAGTATTAACTCTCTTACTGTGTAAATTATATTCCCGAGAGTCGCGGCTTGAAACCCGGTTGGGTTGGTGGATTTTTGAGGATGGAAAAATCTGAGGAACAAAACCTTGGGGACGGACTTTATGCCGTGAGTCTCGAGTATGAATATTTTCAAGCTTATAAAATAACATCAAGTATGAAAAAAAAAAAGGCCTCTGTGCAAAATTTACCGAACATTCCCATCCCAGTACTACCTTCGTTTCCTAGATGTCAATATGAGGCGGAATGCTGATCCCGGGCCACTCATTGACATCTATACGAAAACAAGTTTAATTAAATTAAATATTTAATACAATAACATTTTTATCTGTTGTAGCAGTCGTCCTCAATTTGTATTTGTTTAAAATAGTCACTAAATATTTCTTAAAAGTATTGATACAGCCAGCTAGTCAGTCGAGAATAAGTTCAAATTATTATAACCTAAACCTAGTTGAATGTTTTAAACAAATCTAATTTTTTGAGGACGATTGCCACATCAGGAACAAATTTTATTGATTTAAATACTTAACATAAATCGGCCGCGGTGGACTAGTGGTTATGCTCTTTGCCTCTGGTCCCGAGGGTCGATGGATTTTTTTAGGATGGAAAAATCCACTGAGCAAGTCCTCCGGGATCCCGAGTCTGAAGATTTTCAGGCTCGTAAAAGATCCTTAAGCCGCAATGAAAAGGCCTCTAAGCAAAATTTACCGAATTTTCCCGTCCTAGTACTACCTTGGTTTCCTAGATGTTAGTATGAGGCGGAACGCTGACCACGGACCTCTCCAATGACATTCATATGAAAACAAGTGTAACTAAATTAGTATGGTTCAAATTCTTCCCTGTAGGGGGAGAGTGCCTAACTCTCTGTTAAGGGAAACATGGGCTTACAAGATACAAGAAGATATTTAACATATCCTCAACATTGCAAAACGTTTCTTAAAAGTCTAAATAGGCCTAAATTAGTATGGTTGAATTTCACCCCTGTAGGGAGTCTCAATGAAGAACACAAGATCATACTACTACCACAATATACTATCCGACACAGCTGAACACTGACTTGCTTCGTTTTAATGCCGTGTCATTCCGCGTACACTCGCTTCACGTCAGTCTGTGGTTTCCAGCTATTGCCATAGGTAAGTCGCGTAAGTGATTCATTTGCTATTTGTTCCTGACTATACATAGTTAGTATCTACGTCCATGCGACGCATTAACAGTGCTGCTATGAATAGAGGTAAACGTTCCGGTGTGTCGTGTAATAAATTACTATTACAATATTGATAGTTAATACAGACTATTGCAGCTAAAAGAAAATTTGTCTAAACTTTACAATCTGTGACGCAATTTTTTAAATTCCTTCATAAACTTCTGTCAGATTTTATTCTTAGGGTTTCATTTTTCAAATTATTTTCCACTATTTAAATGATCTTTACACTTTTTCTAACGATTATTTTAATATATATTATTCTAAGTTACAAGTATATAATTCACTAGTGAGAAGTTCTGTCACATATGGAGCTGAAGTTTGGAAATTCAACAAAAACTTATGTCGATGGAAATGGGTTTCATAAGGAGAGCAGCAAGATGTTCAAAATTAGGAAAAAATAAGAAATACTGCCATACGAGAAAAAATTAATATTAAATATTCAATAATAGACTATATAAGATATAAGCAATTAAATTGGTACGGGCAAGTACGACGAATGCAAGAAGAAAGATTATCCAGAAAAACTTTGGAATGGTGTCCACCTGGAAGAAGAAGGAATGGAAGACCTCGAAACTCATGGATGCAGGAAATAAGGACTGGAATGTGAACAAGATGACTGGAAGACATGGAGTGAATGGAGAGAGACGAGTGGAGAAGGAAAACAAAACTTTAGGCACAGAAAGAGGTGTAAACATTAAAAATATGATAATTATTCTATGACATTTAACTACATACTTAGCATGAGGATGTGGCAGCTTTATTAATTTTAACGAATAATCTATGCAACAACATAAACGTGTTTTAGTGCAGCCAGCTTAGAGAATGTATTAATCAACTGTACACATATAGTCTACTTCAGAATTTCAGATATATCTAACCACAATTCAGAACATTTTAACAAATAGTGCTGAAGTCTGAAATTCCTACCAGAGAAATGAAAATAATTTTAAGTACCGAAATGGATGTTTCAAGAAGATCAGCTGGAAAATATAGAATGGATAGAATACGAAATAAAAAAATTAAGAGAAATTATGGGTGTACAAGAGGATCCAGACATCGTAGACATTATAGAAAAGAAAACATTACAGTAGTATGGCCATGTCAAAAGAATGTCAGAGCAAATATTGCCTTAAATTGTTATGGAATGGATCCCAATACAAAGGAAGAAGAGAGGAAAACCGAAGAAAACTTGGATAGAAGGTGTACAAGCAGCTATGAATATCAGAGGATTGGAGGAAGATCAATGGATGGACAGACAGGAATGGCGTTTGATTTCCGGAAGACGGCGACAGCTGCCATAATACCGGATGATGATGATGACTATTTATTTGTGGGTGTTATATTCTTTCACAGGTTAGAGTGCTTAAATTACGTTTGGTTAGCTTTTAGGTTGGTCTTTCACACGTTAGAGTACTTAAATTTCTTTTGATTAGCTTTTAGGTTATGTTGTATATATTGGCTACATCCCGTGATTCTATAATGAAAACTGCTTTGTGTTTGTTGGCGGATGCGCATGGTATATGATTATAAATTAGAAATATTTTTCGTGTCACGTGTTGCAAAATATTTCCGAATAGTTTACAGGACATTTAATCTACTTTGCAGTGTTTTTATATGAGTGCGGCTATTGAACCTTTCTACAAAGCATAGAAAGTTTTCTCATTTACTGATGGATATTTCTGAAATTTATTTCTCACGGCGCGGCGCTACATGAAAAGGCAGTTACGCGTCTCAAGAACAATTATTTATTGGAGACGTCAGATAAGTACCAACACATAATGGATAAGACGTTTTGTGATCGAAATAGAATCCGCGTTCCCTCAAAGTGGTAAACATTTCCCTGAATCAATGTAACTACCTAACTATCTAACTCTCTAGCACTAACGAACTCATAGATTCATGCCAGTGCAGAGATAAGTTCTCCATACATCCCTACTCTGAATTAAGTTTTTTCAGTCATCCGCTGTATTATTTACTTCCCTCGAATCATTATTGTTATTCTCTCTGGTTTTCCTTCAAGAAGTTTCCATGCCACTCCTTCACGTGTTTCAGAGCAGCCAGCATAGAGTATGTATTAACAGTACACACACAGCCTACTTCAGAATTTCAGAACTTACTATTTATTTGTGGGGCGTTACATTCTTTCACAGGTTAGAGTGCTTAAATTGCATTAGGTTAGGTTTTAGGTTGGTCTTTCACAGGTTAGAGTATCTAATTTTCTTTCGGTTAGCTTTAAGGTTATGTTGTATATATTGGCTGCATCCCGTGATTCAGTAATGATAACTGCTTTGTGTTGGTTGGCCACATGTCCTTCTCATCACAGTCTACAAAACATAACTGTTCTTAATATATCTGGTTTCCTAGAAAGATCATATAGCTCACTATTTTTGTTGTATTCCCCATTCATCTGTCTGTTTATCTCTCTTTGATCCAATTTTTTCCTTACTAACTTTATTCTCAAATACTAGTAATCTTTTATCCTCCCTTAAACTAAGAGTTCATGTTTTCACATCCATATAATATAACTGGGAGAATAACAGTTGTATACATTTTCATAAGTAATGCCACGAGTGATTTACAAATAATCGATAAATTCACAACTCACGAAGTGAGGAGTGAATTTATCTAGAGAATTTGGAAATCAAGAGTGGCATTTGTTAGGACTATTTAACGAATAAAATTAAGCTGTTTACTCACAAATCATTATTTAACTATAGTTATTTTAAAATATTTATATATTTAATGTAAACGGCGATGTTTGAAAACAAATGAGAAACGATAGGTACGCTTCTACCGCTTCTTTTGTTTATCACTGCAACCAGATCGTACTATTTATTGCCAAAGGAACGCAATATTGTAAGGAGGAGCTTTCTTTAATATGGTAATTATAACACTGATAAATATTTGGTGAAACACGACTCTGATTGGTTGTAAAACAGAAATCATTGAAACGTGATTGGTCATTGACTCCCATTTGGGGCATGAGTTAAATAGTCAGTTTAATGGGTTTTAGAGAAGTTGGAAGAGAAGAGTCCCTGTAATACACAATAGAATTCTTAATATAATTGAGCCTATGTTTGATTTCTTTGTTCATCTTATTCTTGTTTGTTATTATTATAACTATGTATATGAATTCAGCCAATTTTTCAAAATGTCCCTCATTTGATATTAACTGTCCATTTCCATTATATAGCGTATTTCTATGTGTGAAAATACATTTAGTTTTTTATGTTTACTTCAAATCCCAATTTCTTAATGTTACTCAATAGAGTGTGTGAGTTGGGAATATTAACTCTCTTAGAATATAAATTATTAATACAATATTGATAGTATATAAGGAACATTTATAGGTTTTATAGGATATTTAATAATCTTTGAAATGTTTTTATAGGTCTATGAGTGCGGCTTTTGAATGAACCTACAAACATAGAAAGTTTTCTCGTTTGCTGATGGATTTTTGTGAAAGTAGAAATCTATTTTTAACGGCGCTACATTAAAAAGCAGTTTCATGTCTCCTCAGCAATTATTGGTTGTGACATCAGACTAGTACCCACACAAATTGAATTACACGTCTGAGGATCCAAGTAGACCCAGCAAACATTTCCCTCATTCTGTATCACAACCTTTTTAAATGTTACTTTAATATCACCATCCTTGGAGGCTACTTACATTTAATTAAAAATTATAACAAGGTTTGCTAATAAGGGGGATAAAAATCGAATAAATTACATATATTTACAGAGTGTCCCAAAACATAGAAAATGCTTAGTATGTTGTACTCCAAAATGCTAAAATATTAAAATAAGCACCTGCTATAGCAGTCATTCTCAACAAAATTAAATTTATGTTTAAGAAACTTCGTCAAGAAATTGAAACTATGAAGGCCTTTCAGAATCATGTTCCATCTTCTACTTTTCATTTGGTAATGAGATTGGTGTGTAAATTGTATAATGGGTTCAGATCTGTGGGTGTGTTTTCGTTCAGCATGTATATGTTCAAAAGATCATCAAAAATTTTTATTGGCATTCTGTAGTAGAGCAAAAAACGTGTGTGTTATTTTCAAAACTTCCCTGTCGAAAGTTGCGGGATGAACCAACCGCCTTCTTTTCCTCTTTTTTGAACGCCTGTCAACAATTTTCAATGTTCGTGAAGTACACCCCTAACAGCTTGGTGTGCGGTGTCTTCAGATGCAATTTTTGGCCCATTGTTTTTTGAAGACGACGAATATGTTACAGTGACTGTCAATTCTGCACGTTATTGTGCAATCCTAAAAAAGTTTTTTATTGCAATTTCTTGATGACATCCCATTGCATACAAGATGGAAGTTTTGGTTTCAACAAGATGGTGCCACTGCTCACTTAGCCCACGTTAGCATATGTATACAAAGAAGATGCTTCCAAGACACCTTATCTCATATCAAACGAGAAATTGTGGAGGATAAAGTCACAGGATGAGATCTGGAAGGAGATTAAATATCGCAAATGAAAATATATTCTCTCAGAAAAGAACTAGACAGTGTGTCAAAGAGAACACTGGGATAGAATCCACAGAGATTGCCTAGTAAAAGAGGAAGACCAAAAATTAAACGGCACAGCACTGTAAGAACAGATATTGAACAAGAAGGGAAAATTGGAATGAAGTCGGGAATTTGGCATAAAGCAGAGTCCGGTGGCGTGATTTAACAAAGACCTATGCACAAACAGAAGCTAGTACTGGTACTACGGTTTGGTGACATGCAATAGCCCACCCGTTCACCAGACCTAAGAGCGCCAGAGTTTTTAAGGGGATATATGAAACATGCTGTGTATACAACCATCTTGGTGCTGAAGCAACGTATTCAAGTGGCCATAGAGGAGATCTCAGAAAGCATTCTATGGAGATTAATGCATCCTCTTCTTGCCAGGATGGAACAGTATGTCGAAAACTAGGGTTGACATCCCTTTAACCAAGCTCACAGTATTCCGAGGGTTTCAAAATCTATCAGAAGTTCATGTCTCACTCTGTATATGTGGATATTGCATTATTTGTGTGCATTAGCAATGAACATAGAAGAAGAAGTAATGCATCATTTCACTGATTATGTTTTACAGTTCACTTCGTTTATGAGTCTGACCTATTTCTTATAAGTTATTACAGTTTTTCTATACTTTATAAATTTGATTGCATCTCAGATATATTTTATGGCTTTTCATTTAAATCCAATATTAATATATATATATATATATATATATATAAAGTCGAAAATGCTGCTACCATTATTTATTTATAGATTTTGAATGTTTATACATATTTATGTGCCTAAAGTTTTATTTTCCTTCACCACTCGTCTCTATCCATCCATTTCATGTCATCCAGTCTTCTTGTTCTCATTCTAGCTGTTATTTCTTGCATCTATGATTTTCGAGGTTTTCCTTTCTTTCTTCATCCAGGTGGACACCATTCCATTGTTTTTCTGGGTAACCTTTCTTCTTCCATTCGTCGTAAATGCCCGCACCAATCTAACTTCTTATATTTTATATAATCTTATATTGAATAATATTGAATATTCTTTTTTTTTTTCCTCGTGTGACTTCATTTCTTACTTTTTTCCAATTTTGAATATCTTGCTACTCTCCTCAAGAAATCCATTTCCATCGACATAAGTTTTTGTTGAATTTCCATGCTTCAGCTCCATATGTGACAATACCTCTCTTGTTAAATTATATACTTATTATTTATTTTTATAATTAATTAACATAACATTTTTATTAATTTTGGATAAATAACCAAATAACGCTCTTAGGACAACTACTCTCCTTCCATCAGAAAGTAGAGAAGGAAATAAGCAGAAGAATAGCTCTCGCCTGGAAGGCGTTCTGGTCACTGAAATTTATACTGCTGGACAAGTCACTCAACCGGAAACTCAAAATGGAAACACTACAAACCTGTGTTCTTCCAACACTGTTATATGGCTGCCAAACTTGGAATCTTACTGCCAAACTGAAGTACACACTCCAAGTATGCCAAAGGAAAATGGAGAAGAAAATCTTAGGCATAACTCTGAAGGACAGAATCTCGAATACAACACTTCAAGCAATATCCTCAACAACTGATCCCGCACAACAAGCCATCAGGAAAAAATGGAAGTGGGGAGGCCACGTCGCAAGAATACAGGACGACAGGTGGACAATAAAAACAACCATGTGGGACCCGTACACAGGCAAGAGACAGCGCGGAAGACCATGACGACGATGGGCTGACATCTTCAAAGAACGAGCAGGGGCGCAATGGTCCAGAGTCGCCAGATGCAGGAAAAGCTGGAGAACGATGGAGAGCCAACTGTGTATTAACTAATCACAGAACAGACAGTGTATACAAACCAAGTGCTACATCCAAGTCAACTTCGCACCACGGAGTAGCTCACCGGGTGACACTCTCAAATAGAGCTTAACCCCTGTACAGGGAGGCCTTTGCCCTAAAGGGACATATCAGGCTTTATTTATTTATTTATTTAACCAAATAACTAACTCACTGACACAATCGAAGCCATATGCTAATGGCTGTGCGAACATAAGCCGTCCATACATTCCTGTCCTCAGGTACGTTTTCGGATCATCCACCGTACAATCTACTTCCCTCAAATCATGGCTAATGTTATTCTCCCACCTCATACTTGGTCTACCAACTGTGAGTTTTCCTTCTTGTTTTCCTATAAGAAGCTTCCAACCGCTCTTTCAATCCCCATTCGTGACACACGACCTGCCCATTGCAATATACCAAAACTTGACTGTTCTTATTATATCTGATTTCTATTAGAACCATGTAGATCACTGTTATGTAATCTTCTCCATTCACCTGTGTTCATCTATCTTTGGTCCAAACATTTTCCTAAGAACTTTATTCTCAAATACTCGTAATCTTTTCTCCTCCTTTAAAGTAGGAGCCCATGTTTTACATCCATATAATATAACTGAGAGAATAACAGTTTTATTTTCAGTTTAACGTTTTTTAGAGAAGTTGGGACGGATCGTGCTTTTCCAGAATTTAGCATATGTTTAATCTCTTTGTGTGTACATCATTACTGTTTGTAATTATGTTTTATAATTAGACATAAATCTTTGATTAAGAAATAAACCTAAGACCCCTGTTAAAAAGTCTCTTCTTAAAGGCGAAATGTATAAAAGTTACAGGGAATGACATTTTGTCGATTTTCTTATTCTAATGTCCCTTTGTCTTGCAGTCCAATACAAAAATTGCACATGTATGAATTAAAGTTTCCGCATAAAATTACGGACGTAGTTTCAGAATTTATATTTTTACACGAACTTTCATATTACCAAACTTTCTTCAATTATCCAAGTATTCAAGTTTCAAGATTATTTCAGTGAACAAAATAGAGTCACTGTTTATTGGTTTTTCTTTCTGAATTTGCACTGAACTTTGGTCAAGGTTTGTATTATACAGAGTGATTCTGTTATTTTTAAAACATTGTCACACTTTTAGTCTACATTACTCATTTTTCACAATTTTGGGGATAAGAAATTAAACGTCATCATCATCATCATCCATGCAAGTATTAGGCCGTGTGGCCTGTTACGGTCTCAAAGAGGAATTTTCCATCCAGTGCTTTTTTGGACGTCCCAGCGATCTTTTGCCTTGGGGGCAGTAACGAAGCATGGCTTTTGGAATTCTATGAGATGGCATTCGTTGAAGATGGGCTTTCCAGTTGTTCTGGTAGTTTTGTATGTGGTGAATATTGGGTTCTACATCCAACTCTTCCATAATTTCCTCATGTCTTTTATGGTCCCACTTTGTGTAGCCTGCTCTACGGCGCATAAATCGCATCTCATTTGCTGTTATTCTGATTTTATCTCTTCTTCGCATTGTCCATGCTTCACTACCATATCCTAATACTGGTCTTGCGAGAACCTTATAAAGCCGTAATCTTGTGTTCTTCTGTACTAAAGACGGTTTCATTATACTGTTAATTATCCCCGTTTTGTTTGTAAAATTTGTGATTTTCTTTGATACATCAGCTTCATCTTGAAATGTTAAATTATAACCCAAATAATTAAATTCGTTTACTCGTTCTAAAATTTCATCATCCAAAACAATTTTGCTAGGTATAGGGTATTTCCCACAAAAGGCCATCACTTTAGTTTTCTTTGTATTGATTTCCATATTGTAACTTTTTTGCAATTATGTTAAAATTGTGTATAGAATACTGTAAATCTGTTTCTGTTGGAGCTATTAATACCAAATCATCTGCAAAAAGCAAATAGTCTATTTTACGGTTTCTATTAATTTGGATGCCCACCGCTATGGTCTCGAGGTAGCGTGCTGCCTTGTCACGCAGCGGGCCCGGGTTCGATCCCCGGTCGGGGCAGTTTTTCTCGGTGAGGTTTTTATCGGGGTTTTTCCTCACTTGTAAGACAAATGTCAGGAAAACTTTAAGGCCCAAACAGTCCCCGAAATCATATGGCCACCATCATCATCATCCTCCTTATCATCATCATCAACCTTCACCGGTGTGGAAAGCAACGGGAAACTACCACACCTGCAATTCCCTAGTAAAGCTGCAAGCATAGCATGAAAATGCTATGATTGCAGTGAAGGGCCTGCCTTCGGGCAGAATTACTATGGATGGATTAATTTGGATAGAACAAGAAATTAAACGTAAGCTCACTAATTTCCACAATTATTGTGGAAAAGCGTGCTATTATGTGTTACAGGGACTCTTATCATCCAGACTCATTTCAAATAACGTTAGAGTGAAAATATATAAAACTGTTATTCTCCCAGTTATATAGGGAAGTTCGGGTCATGTGACCCTTCTGTTTGAGTGGATCCTGTTAATGTCTTCTTTAATTGGTGCTGCCCTCGAACAGAATATATTTTAACTTCTTCCCCTCATCAAGTTTGACGAGTTCAAGGCCAATTTCTTTTATTTTTTGTGCAAAGAAGGATTTATCTGTGAAATTTATGAAAATGACCATTTCAAAAGTTTTTCAAGCTAAGAATCAATCTTAACTTCTGCCATTGAATAACACAAATGTAGAAAAAATCTCCTAAATATATTATGTGGATGCTGTTTTAATACTCTGACGAGTTTAGTTTGATATTATGTGACATGGTGGCCGTATAAAATTATTAAACATAACAAAGGAATTCAGTTAATATGGACCCTCTGGGTCCACTTTACACGAATACGTATATTTTATCAATGAGGATGCTATCTGTAAAAAATATTCACTTCATTAATTTTATTTAATATCCTTATAATTTTACTAAACCCAAAGACCGTCGCTTTCTGCAGTTGAATGAAGTGTGAATGTCATAATCAACAATAATTTTTCAAAATATTTAAATATCAGCGCTTTTTAATTATGATCAGTCATAAATATTTCACATTAATCTGTGCTTGTGTAAATAAATTATTAGAGTAAAGAAACTTAAAAGTAGACCAAAAGCTAAGGTGAACTCTGGGGTCCACTTTATCCGAATATGAAGGTTAAAGTTGACCATTCTTGTAATACAAAACGTTTATAAATTATGACGATGTTTCCATATTTGAATAAAATAACAATGCCATTTCATAGTTATAACACTAATGGTAATCACTGCAATTAAACAACATTCAAATCCCTTAATTCAGAAAGAAAAAACAAATTCAAAACAGGGGTCCAAATTACCTGAAGTTCCTCTATTATATGGATGTGAAACATGGACTCTTAAATTTAAGGGAGGAGAAAATAATACAAGTATTTGAGAATAAAGTATTTACGAACAGTTTTCGACAAAAGAGAGATGAACAGACAAGCGAATGGTGTAAACTACATAACAGTGAGCTACAAGATCTTTATAGGAAACCAGATATAATAAGAACAATTAAGTTTTGTAGACTTCGATAGCCAGGATATATGACATGAATGGGAAATTAAAGAGGAGCATGGTAATTTCTTGTAGGAAAAACAGAGTAAAAACGTTCACATAGCGGTGAACGGTATAATCAGGACCGACAGTCAACAAAATTGCCAGTCTCAAGACAACCCTTGAGGATGCCAGACGCAGTCTCTGACGAAACGTCGGGGAACTTCAAGCCTCAAGACTACGGCCTACAGTCCGGGAAACTTCTTCAAGATGATTATAGTATTTTTATTATCCATTTATTAATATTATCATTTGGGTGGCAATGGAGAAGTTTGGAATATCTAAATCTCTCATACATTTTATAAAAAGAATGTATGATTGTAAAGCAAGTATTAAGGTTGGAAATAGAATATCCTCAGAATTTCATATAACAAAAGGATTAAGACAAGGATGCGGGATGTCACCAACATTGTTCAAGATATATTTAGAAGATGTATTAATGAAATGGAATAAGTCATGTAGGGGAATGGGAATCAACATTAATGGTCATTTACTGCACAATTTATTATTCGCTGATCACCAGATTATAATAGGACAAGATAAAGAAGATATAGAATATATGATCAGAAAGTTGGTCGATGCATTTGAGGTAGGTGGACTGAAGATAAAATTATATTAAAACAGAATATATGGTAATCGGAGGAAATTCAGAAGACCTACAAATAAATAATATGATAATTAAACGTGTTGAAGAATTTAAATATCTTGGATCTATAATAGATAAATCTGGTACTTGTGAAAAAAATATTATTAACAGAGTAAATTGTGCAAGGAAGGCGATTAGATCCCTGAATGGTCTTTTATTGGAATAGAAATTTGACCAGAAAAACAAAAAAAAAAAAAAGGGATTATACAGGCAATAATAGAAAGTATACTTACATATGGATCAGAAAGCTGGACAATAAATGAAACGATGCAGAAAATAATCTTGGCGACAGAAATGGATGGATTACCGAGAATTATGAGAATATCCAGGTTACAACATATTCGAAATACACATATCAGACAAGAAATGGATGTACAAGAAACTGTTATCGATAGGATAACAAAGAGAGCTCTGCAATGGTGTGGACTTGTACAACGGATGCCGGAAGACCAGTGGCCTAAACAGGTGTTGGATTGGATGGTACCAGGCAGAAGGAGGAGGGGGAGAAGTAGAAGAGCATGGTATGAGGGAATATATGTTGCCATGATGAAGAGGGGTATGGAAGATGGACAATGGGAAGATAGGAATCTCTGGAAAGCAGGAATAAAAGGCAAACTGCTGTAAACTGGAAAGCCTGTATTAAGTATTAAGTAAGTATCATTTAACACTGATAAATGATAAATTATCAGTCAGTATCAGGCAAAAGTATTGTTCACAAATTAAAATATTCTTCAATTTGATACTATTGTAAACAGAAACGATCAGGTACTGTTCCAAATGTTCGTAGTAAAGTTGTGTCTTAGATGGCTCAAAATATTTTTATAAATAGAAAAGGATCGTTCTACGTCAACTGAAGCAACTAGGCAGTACTTGAATTTGGGTGCTATTTTGACACTTATTATTAATGGAAGTAGCTCGCCCGTCCCATTTATAAAACTATTAATTTGACACAAAGGTTCAAAGCCTGAATTATCGTTCAAAATGTTTTCAAACTTTTCCTTAAGTTTGCTTGGGAATACCTCCGATAATATGGAGTTCAGTTGACGGAATTTATCCATCAGCTGAATAGAATCAATCAACGCCAAACATTGAGTTTCAAACTTTTTAATAGTTTCAGGTAATATGGAAAAAATGAGTGCTAATCACAGCAATGATTTTTTTTTAATGCTGAACATATTAAATGCTTCCTTGTACTGACAAACTGCCAAAGCCTCTGCACTACCCAAATCGTCTACTACACCTTTAATGGCCTCGAAATGTTCAAGTAAAACAACACAGATTTTTAAAATGTAAATATAGCGCGAATATATGCATTATTACTGGTTTTTAGTTAAAATATGCAAATAACAGGTGAAAAAGATCTAAATATGCAAATGCATATACAACATGCATATTATTGTTACTATTACTGTTATTATTATTATTATTATTATTATTAATATTATTTCTAATTCTGTTATTATTATTATTATTTGATTTTCATATTTATTATATCATTCTGTGACAGCTGTTTCGGTACACTGTACCTTCTTCAGACATGTTAACAAATTATGAATTGTGTTCCAACTGATCTAAGCAACAATACAACAATATTTATTTCTTCTTCTTCTTCCTTCCAAGTATTAGGCCAAGGCCTGTTACGATCCTATAGAAAATTTTCCCTCCAGCGTTTTGATCCTTCCGGGAAATTCTCGTATAAGACTTGAAAGCATAATAATAGTCCCTTCGATCAGTTGCTGGCCAAAGGAAGGCAAGACCAGTGATGGGGCTGCCATCTTATAGCCTCTGGTCAGGCTTTTCTGAAGAAGAAAAGAAAATAAAGGAAAAGAAGAAATGGAAGAAAGGAAAGACTTCCTAGCCCTCGGATGCCCTAATAGCATTGGAGTCGAAAAAAAACAAGAGTTAACCAAGAGAGGTTAGATAGTAAAGTTAAAAGAGTGCAAAACACAAGTAAGTGGAAGAAATGTTTTGCTCAGCTTGGGCACCTTGTGGTCGCCATCCACATATCCCCTAGATGAGGACCCCTGAGGGACAATATTTATTTTTTTACATGTTTGTGATAAGGGTAAGAAGTTAGATCTTTTGGAGGCTGTAGAAATTAATAAATTTAAAAGTAGTAACAAACTGTTAAATTCTCAACTTGATTTGAATGAATCCCCTTTGTTAAATTTAAAAATTTCAATATTTATTTAAATTTTTAAATTTAACAAAGGGGATTCATTCAAATCAAGTTGAGAATTTAACAGTTTGTTACTACTTTTAAATTTATTAATTTCTACAGCCTCCAAAAGATCTAACTTCTTACCCTTATCACAAATATGTAACATTTCAAAATTTTGATCGAAACAATGGTTAAATTGGAATAGGTGGTTAGCATATTTTGAATATTATAAATTTCTGTTATATGATCTCATGTGTTCCTTTATCCGAGAGATAAAAGGTCTACCAGTTTGTCCTATATAGACGTTGTCACATGTGCCACACTTCAATTTATATACACCTGATAATTTTAATTTTTTTATTTTGGTTTTATTGTTTTTTATTATATTTTGTAATTGTATATTTTGTAATAAATATGGATTTTCATCAAGTAAACACCAACTCAATTGATTATTATTATTATTATTATTATTATTATTATTATTATTATTATTATTATTATTATTATTATTATTCATCATCATCATCATAGTACATTCACGAATTTAGGCCATTTGTTGACCTGTTTTGGCCTCAAGAGAAACACCATCCAGAAGTCTTTTGAGTGGACGTCCTGGTCTTCTTCTTCCTGCAGGTTGATTTCTTAACATTAGTTTGGGTATTCTGTGATCTTCCATTCGATGAACATGTTGTATCCATCTTGACTTATAATCAGAAATTTTGTTTTCTAAAGATTCCATGTGTAATTCTTCTAAGATGTCTTCATTTTTTTTTTGTGATCTAGTAGTGTGTATCCTGCAGTCCTCCGAAGATATCTCATTTCAGCAGATCTAAGTCTCTGTATATCCTTCTGTTTCAACGTCCATACTTCGCTACCATACAAAAGAGTTGGAAGAGCCAGTGTTTTATACACTTTCAGTCTTGAATGCTTTTGGACTAACTGTGGCTTGAAGATAGAATTTATTAACCCTAAAATTCTTAAAAATTTAGATATTTTTGCATTTACATCCTTTTCTTCTTCATATGAGATATTGCATCCTAGATATGTAAAATTATTCACCTGCTCCAAAATTTTATTGTCCAGTACAATTTTACTTCTGACAGGATCTACACCTTGAAATGCCATAATTTTTGTTTTTTCTGTAGATATCTTTAATCCATATTCTTCTGTAATTTTGTTAAGTTCATACAGACCTTTCTGTAGATTATCTTCGGAATTTGCTATTATTATTTGGTCATCTGCAAACAATAGGGTGTTTAATTTTCTATTTTCTGATATTCTTATTCCAAATATTATTATTATTATGGATCAATATAGGAAAGTATGCTATATCTGCCCTAAATGGAATAGTATGGGACAAACATATCTTCAAAGAAACAAAAAAAACTATTTTAATACAAATAATCAGAAGCATTATTACCTATGGAGCTGATGTGTGGGCTTTAAATTCACAAATGAAAAAAAAAATACTCGCCACTGGAATGGACTACTGGAGACGTGCTGCAAGAATATCCAGGAAGGATAAAATCAGAAATTCATATATTAAAGAAAAAATGTAGGTACAATATTCAATATTAGATTTTATAAAGAAGAAACAATTAAATTGGTACGGACACATTAGAAGGATGGAAGAAGGAAGACTACCTAAGGTAATCATGGATTGGGAACCACAGGGAAGGAAAAAGAAGGGTAGACCAAATATTACGTGGATTCAGGGAATTAATGAAACTAAGAGGGAATGTGAAATAGAAGAAGATATATGGATGAACAGACAAGAATGGAAAAATGTGTTGAAACAAATGTGTAGTTAACTGTGAACATGGGTACCGGAAAAATGTATATTCATTGTAAAAGCCGGAATAATCAAAAAAATATTATTTTTGTATATCATATCGTTGAAGTGACTGGAATATCTCTTATATACTATTTTGAGCTCTAAATAATAAAATTAATAGCTGGTGTTACGTTTCTACAAATGCATAGTCTATTTTCTCTTTTTGCAAGAGAAACTTCCGTTGTGACTGCAGTGCTATGAATGTGAACAGCGTGTGTTGTAGAAAATATGCTAATCAATTCTATGGATACTTTCCTTACGTGTGGTGAATGTAGAGTCCTCTGTTATTTTCCAGCCACAAGAAACGTCTGTTCTTATTTCAACCCATATCCAGACAACCACTCGAGGGTAAAAACTTTCAACAGTCAAAGAAACTGAAAGCTGGAATTTAAATTTCCTTCTTAAGTAAAAATCGGTTTCTGAATTTAAGTAAATTCTTCATGATTTCATCTTAAAATAGTCTTATTCGGATTGTGACTTTCTTTTTATAATTTTTCAAATGTATTTTCAAGAAATTGTGCCACTTACAGTTTACTAGCTAATACCCGCCATGCGCTGCTACGCCTAAATACATTAAATGTGATTTCATTTTTAGTTGAATAAGTAAAAACAAATATAATTATAGCAAACTCGACTAATTTCGTGACACTAAGCTTTTAGACTATTATACCTTAATGTTATGAAACCTTCTGGTTAGAGACTTAGGAATATTACAGTTAAGGATATACGAATGAAATAGGCTATAGCCTGTATGCTGAGTTGTCGAATATATAAGCCTATATTATTTTATTACCAACTAGCTAATACCCGGCGTGCGCTTCTACGCCTAAATAATTTGAAAATCAATGTGCTTTTATATTTAGTTGAATAAGTAGAAGGAAAGATAATTATAAATTTATATTTTTTAGATACCCCGAGCTGATTATCCGGCGTTGCCCGGGAATCTACTTATCCCGATATTCTTGACATAGATGAGATGAAATACGAAAATTAATGTGTTTTATGTTTAGTTAAATAAGTAGGGGGGGAAATTTATATCGTAGCCGAGCGGTTAAGGTAGGAAGCCTTGGCGCAGAGCTGCGGGACTTGCGCTGGTTCGAGTCTCCATGGGGGAAGAAATTTTCTCATGGTATTTCGGCCAGTATGAGACTGGTGCCCACTCAGCATCGTGAGGCAATTGGGTAGCTACAATAAGTAGCGGCTCCAGGTTGAGGAACCAGCTATAACGGCTGGGGGACTCGACATGCTAACAACATGTCACCCCTACACTGGCTGCTGATCATCGACCTCTGTGATTGACACATGTGGATGTGAAGGGCCAGCAGCCGGCTGGTAAAAGGGCAACCGCTGAAAAGTGGAAAGACCCTCAATCGGAATTATTTTTAGATACCCCGGCGTTGTCCGGGAATCTATTCATCCCGATCATTCTTAGCATAAATGAGCTGAAAGACAAACATTAATGTACTTCTTATGATTAGTTGGATAAGTAAAACGAAAAATGTTTATAAATGTATATCGTAGTTATTTTAAGAATCCTCGTGCTGATTACCCGGCGTTGCCCGGGAATCTACTTATCTCAATCTTCTTGGCATAAATGAGCTAAAAGACAAAATTCGTTATTGTGAGTTATCCGTAAAAGAATACCCGCCATGTGCTGCTATGCTTGCACAGGAATCTACGTACTTGTCTCGATCTTTTTGGCTTTTTTGTAGAACGTTTTGAGATATTCAGTTCTGTGTACATTAAGTTTGTGTACTTGTTATGGTTTAGGCAACGTAAGCCATTTAAGCGTACAAAGAGCTACTTTTTTCACGTTTTCCACTACAAAGGGCGATTTTAAGGGTGTAGGAGTTGAGTATCACAACTCTCACAAGCCTATGTTCATCCCGGGAATCTCCTGAACATTTTGCAAAAAGCCCTATCACAATCGGATTAACGGTATAGCCACGCATAAAGTACGAACAAACAAACAAACAAACAAATATATATATATATACCATATTAAGCTTGCATTGCTCAATGTTAAAGATTTAATTATAACATCGATAAAGCGTCACTGCTATAAAGTAAAATAAATATTCTCTTTAATTTGCTTACTTGATATAGTCAGCTACCAGATGGCAGTGAAGACAGTGTTCTCGCGACATCTAGTAATAATGGAGAGTATAATACATATATAAGAAAAATAAGTGTTTGAATTGGATTCGCCTGGTAGTGTAATGGATATCACGCTGAGGTACAGACTCAGAGATCCGGGTTCGAATCCCATCCAGGCATTTATTTTTCTTATCATACCATATATATATATATATATATATATATATATATATTAGACTATATAATACCCGGTGTGCGCTGCTACGCCCAAATAAACTAAATGTGCTTTTACGTTTAGTTGAATAATTGAAAAGGAAAATAAATATAAATGTATATCATAATTATTTTTAGATACCCCGTACTGATTATCGGCGTCGTCCGGGAATCTACTAACACAGATCGTCTAGGCATAAATGAGCAGAATGACAAAAAGTATTATTGAGAGTTATCCGTAAAAGAATACCCGCCATGCGCTGCTACGCTTGCCCGGGAGTCAAGTCATCCCGTTCTTCTTACATAAATGAGCTGAAAAATAAAAATGGTTATTATGAGTTATCTGTAAAATATGGACATATGCTGTTGTGGACTTTTTTGTAGATTTTTTGAGATATTCAATTCTGTGTACATTCATTTAGTGTATATGTCATGGTTTAAGCAGCGTAAGCCATTTAAGCGTCCAAAAAGTTCCGTAAAACACATTTTTCACTACAAATGGTCGTTTTTAAGGATGAAGGGGTTTAGTATTACAACTCTCTTATAGCCTGAAATCATCCCGTGAAATTTCTGAACATTTTGCAAAAAGTCCATCACAATCGGATGAACGGCATGGCAGGGTATAAAGGACAAACAGACAGACAATCATTTATATATATAGATACAATTTTATAAAACAATGGCTCTCCCATGTCTACTTTATGACCCTCAATTCTGGACTCTTACTATGGACAAATTAAGTAGGGTATTAGCTGCAGAAATGAACCTTTAGCGGTTTATACGCTTTATGACCAAATGCCAAATGAAGGTATACGCAAAGCTTTCAACACATCAGCAATAACAGAAACCACCGAATTATACAAAAATAACAATGGTCAACATGATTTTTGTCTCATGAGTACGAATAGTTGTACTTAATGTAGTTTTGTATCGTGTTTTCAAATATGTATTCGGAATTTCTCCATCACCCACAGTTTGTTTTATTTCAATTTCAATTAATGGATTTAAATAATTATTTTTTAATAAACGTTTTTTCGTCCATTTGTCCATTGTAAAATAAAACCAAATGAGCTAACTCAAGAGATTTCAGCTTTGGAAAAGATATATCAAGGCAAATTGAATCCTAATATGGTGGCCGATTATTGTTGAACCATCAAGAGGGATGCTCCACAGGCGAAATATAGCAGAAAATCGTCAAATCTACTTTCTAGGTGAGTCCGAATTACGTAGAAAACATTAAAGTGTTTGAAATTATAAATTTAATTAATTAAATAAAAATAAAACGTAGTTTTATTTGATTTTCATGTTTATTATATAATTCAGTGACAGCTGTTTCGGTACACTGTACCTTCTTCAGACATGTTAACAAATCATGAATTGTGTTCCAACTGATCTAAGCAACAATACAATAATATTTATTTAAATTTGTTAATTTAACAAAGGGGATTCATTCAAATCAAGTTGAGAATTTAACAGTTTTTTACTACTTTTAAATTTATTAATTTCTACAGCCTCCAAAAGATCTAACTTCTTACCCTTATCACAAATATGTAAAATTTCAAAATTTGGATCGAAACAATGATTAAATTGGAATAGGTGGTTAGCATATTTTGATTTTTCTAAATTTCTGTTATATGCTCTCATGTGTTCCTTTATCCGAGAGATAAAAGGTCTACCAGTTGTCCTATATAGACATTGTCACATGTGGCACACTTCAATTTATATACACCTGATATATTTTTTTTTTTGGTTTTAAAACCAATATTAATAAATATGGATTTTCATCAAGTAAACACCAACTCAATTGATTATGAAATTATAAATGCCTGTCTCTCGGAAACATTGCGTCGTGGAGAAAAACCGACATCATATTTGAATTCAGGAGAAAAAATACTATCAGAATCACATATTTTTCTTTCTGAGACAAAAACAAAAGTTTATTTTTTGTTGCTCAGTGTAACTGGCATGAACACATCCTTAGAATGTCAAACAATAGACTACCTCTGAAGTTACTCAACTACAGACCCACTGGGCGAAGAGACCCTGGACGAACTGAGAAGCGATGGAGGGACCAATTTCTATCCTGAAGCGGAACACGCCAATGGCCTAATTTCTGATTGTTATTGATGATGATGATGTAGAGATATACAGTGTGATTATAAAGTCTCAGTACATTTTACAGAAATCGCTTACATACCGTATTTCTGTTACAGCCATTCGAAAGATGCGAATATGTTCACCATTGAAGAGCGGATAGAGATTGTTGCTGCGCGTTTAAGAGGCCAGTCGTACGAGGAAGTTAGAGACAGATTCCAAAGGAAACCATCACGGGAGACGTGTATCTTGATATGTTGCAACTTTTCTTACAGCCACAGTTACTGCAAGATGGTATAATTTATACAGTGGTGTTGCAACAAGATGGAGCACCACCACACTTTGCTCTGGCTATACGCGGGTATCTCAATTACTGGTTTACCAAAAAGTTGATTGGAAGGGTATCTCCTCGTATCTGGGCACCTCGTTCGCCAGACTCGCACCCTGGAATTTTTTGCTTGGGGTTCATCAAGCAACAGGTGTACAGAACCAAGTTTCCTAGTGTGCAAGTGCTGAAAGAACGCTACGCCAAGCGAGTGAAATGATTACAGAGGATATGTTGGTGCATGTTTTCCGGGCGACGCGACGGTGCGTCGTTGGCAAACATGTTTTGAGATTGATGGAGATCATGTTGAACACTAACTTCATTCTAGATACTACCTTGTAATTTTTGTTTTATTTGCGCTACGTTATCCACAAAATGTACTGGGACTTTATAATCACACTGTAGAGTGTAATGTCTCGTAATGTATAGAAGTTGTTCTCTTTAAAACCAGGTCCCTAGTTATAAACACACGGTTATTCAACTAATGAGCAAGTAATTATTTTAAATTAAATATCCAATTAAACTGTGAATTATGTTTTAATGAACACTTTTAAAAACTGATAGACAAAGTTCCCGGAAAACAAGATCGTATATTTAATTGAATTACTCTAAATTAATTGTTGAACGATTTTGCAGCAAACGAAGGGCAGAGCTTGTGTCTATGTAAATGATTTGTTTTAAAACTTATTATCCTGTTATATTGTATAGTTTTACAACAGGGGTTACCGCACACTTGACAACTTTAAGTCACGCTTATACAGTTACCTGTTGTCTAAAAATTAATTTTTCTCTATTTATTAAATTTTATACTATGTCAAAATATATATGTAGTCAATATGCCCATTTCACCAATTAATGATTTAAAATGGTCAACAAGTTTCTACAGCCAAGCTGTCATTCTCAAGACCAGATATTGAGTCAATATCTGGTCTTGAGAATGACAGCTTGGCTGTAGAAACTTGTTGACCATTTTAAAACATTAATTGGTGAAATGGGCATATTGACTACATATATATTTTAATATTATATCACCAAGAAGATCACTTGTGTATTAAATTATACTATGTCATTAATAATATTTTCCTCGTTTATTTATATCTCTTGTACATATTATATATTTAATTCGTTAAATTTAGAGTAAATCAAAATACATTATAAATATTAATTGTATTGTATTCATAACTTGTAATCGTTTATATATATATATATATTGTATTTAGATATAAGACTATTATTTTGTATTTTTTTAAAACCTGGTTGAGTGGTAGACAAGGCCTTAAGGCCCTAATTCTGCCAGGTAAAATAAAGCTATTATTATTATTATTATTATTATTATTATTATTATTATTATTATTATTATATTATATTATTATTATTCCTATCCAACTTGAATAAATTAAAAAGGTGGTATTCAATATAAACCATGGTATGAAATCGATAATCATTTCTTTCCAAGAAATCATGATATAATCATTATTTTTAATAAATATCTCGATAAATATTTATTTGCTGATAATTTAATCATAAATTTACAGCATGTGGCACGAATGGGGAATGAAATACGTGCATGGAAGCTTCTTGAGGAAAACCAGAGGGAAAACGCCCAGTTGATAGACCAAGAATGAGGTGGGAGAATAACATTAACTATGATTTGAGGGCAGTAGATTATAGAGAGAATGATTGGAAAGTATTAGCTCAGGATAGGGATGTATGGAGAGCTTATGACCGCGCGGCCATGAACCTATGAGTTCAATAGTGCCAGTGAGTAAGTACGTATGTACAACCTTTGAAAGATTTGATGGCGCAATTTTTGATGATGGAAAATTAAAAGTTTTGAATAGCGGTTCATACAGCACGTTTCCGTACGGGTTCCTTAACAAAACTTTATCTACTAAGTCCCCTCTACATCCCATAGAAGTCTGTAATACTTATTCTGGAACACTCTGTATATGTATCAATAGATTTAAAAATCATGCCTGAAGTATCCATAAATAATAAAATTGTATTTTTTAGTTTAATTATTCAAGTAAAAATAATAACCAATCTATGAGCGATACTTTTTTCAATAAAAAGTTATAATTAATATTCGTGATTGAAAAAAAATACTAAAAAATAAAAATCAGATTGAATAAATGTACTTTTTTTCTCATGTTGTTTACAAAAATTGTAATTCTGGAATATTAAACAGCATAGAGTTAAACAGTATTATTATCTCTCCCTCTGTCTTTCTAATTCTAAGAATTATTAATGTTACTAAGTTAGCAAACAAGCTATGTTTTTCCCCCCTAACAGTGCTAACGAATCCCCAATTATGCAAACAATTCAACAAACAGTTTATTCATGATTTTCAGTGTGCTCACATCGTTTGTAATCAACAAGTTAAAGATAATATGGGGCGAAATAAAAATTCGTGCATTCATGAAGTCTTCCATATTAATTCTGAAGAAAACATAAGTACAAAAATTCTAAAAAAAAAAAGGCTCAACTGCACTCTTACTGCTTTTTGATCTTTCAGTTTATTGTTGTAAACTATAGCTCTTCTTCTGTATTTACTAACATTTTTTAATATCTTAAACTTCTTCAAATAATTTTTATAACATTATTAGACAATTTTGGAGTATTTATGTAAATATCCATCCATAGTAATTCTGCCAGAAGGCAGGTCCTTCACTGCAATCATAGCATTTTCATGCTATGCTTGCAGCTTTACTAGGGAATTGTGTAGGTGTGGTAGCTTCCCGTTGCTTTCCACACCGGTGAAGGATGATGATGATAATGATAATGATAATGGTAAGGGTGATAATGATATGGATGATGGCCATATGATTTCGGGGACCGTTTGGGCCTTAAAGTTTTCCCGACATTCGTCTTACAGGTGAGGAAAAACCCCGATGAAAACCTCACCCAGAAATACTGCCCCGACCGGGGATCGAACCCGGGCCCGCTGCGTGACAAGGCAGCACGCTACCTCGAGACCACAGCGGTGGACTATGTAAATATGCAAATCACAATATTATGACACTGTTAGTCAATATTGTGATGCTAACTGCTATTTTTTTCCACAGAGTATATTACTTGTCTATGAATTTTCTATCCCTATTTTGGGTTATCGCAGGTTGGATCAGCGTTAGGGAGTGATAAATATGTGTACACCCATTTTTAATAAACGTTTTGTAATTCTAATATTATATATACTGTATTTTAAACATAGATTTGGGGATTTATTGCAAATATCGGTCATTTAAATTTCATAGCGACTGATAGTAATCGAGGATGATAATCGATATGTGGTTCGATTGTGGGTTATCGCTGGCTCTGTAAACTCTGGCGCGTGCACTGTTGTTCTATAGGACTTTGAAAATATTTCACGCTAGTTTAAGTGCAGTTTTTCCAAAAAAAAAATCTTATTGGTAAATAAGTTTGGTCTGTACTATTCTTACCTTATATTGTTGTTTCAAGGCAAACATGTAAGAATAATAAAGTACAGGTTGTAACAACTGTAGATGGGGCAAACTTGCCTTGAAACATATGTTTAATAAAAACAGCTATATGAGGTAAGTATAATACAGAACAAATTTATTAACTAAAAATTCATAATGTTACTTTCTAATGTATTAAAAAAAGTCTTATTGGTGTCTATGTGTGTATCACGAAACGCAATCTTGTCAGACTTGTCCAGGAAGAAAATTGACTAAAAGTATTACAACCAGTGAATAAAAATAAATTTCTCCAGTAAAACTTTATATTTCAAGTTTCAATAAATTCGTTCACAAATTATCGTTATTATTGATCTAAAAGACTTTGTTCATTTTATTATTATATGAAACTTTGCTCATTAGAGGATTGTCACAGGGACAAAATGATATATACTATTAATTTTCGAAATTGATTAAATACATTTTATAAATACATTTATAAGTTTCAAATTGTAATTGAAGTATATTCTATAAAGTAGAAATTTTGTAAAGATGGTTTCTTAAAATTGATACTCTAATGGCAGCGATGGCAATTTTAGAAATATACATTCTGTCCAAATCTAAGAGATTTCAAAATTTAGCTAAGAATCCTGGTATAGTTTGATAAACACATTCTTTTTTTCAGCTGTTATTCACAAAATAAAAATCACTCTTGATAAAAATCATAAAATGATTCTAAAATCAACATTGAAACATTCGTTCGAATTTAATTTTTATTTATTTATTTTAAATTATTGTTTCAAAATCAATTCCGAATGGCCTTAAGCAAAATCAAATGGAGTTCAATTAATTGCAGCTAAACATGAAGATATAAAAATAACAGTTAGTGGACCACAAACGAGGTGGGAGAATAACAACCATTAATTGAGAGAAGTAGATTATAGAGGGAGTCCTCACCTGTAAGACAAATGTCAGGAAACTTTAAGGCCCAACGGTCCCCGAACATCATCTGGCCATCATTATAATCGTTAACATATTCATTAAGTTTAGGATTAAGGCCTCTCCTGGCGCATTATTGCCATCACCATCGCCTATCAAAAATGTCATCGGGGCAGCGTAACTCTGCCTTCCAGGCGCCCGAAACTGAGATGTGGGTTACAATAACTCCGTGCTAGGAGAGAATACCAGAACGTCGAAATGAGAACGTGGTGACATTGAAAAAAAAAAGATTATAAGATTATACAGGGATGATTGGTAAACATTAGTTCAAGATAGGGATGTGTGGATAGCTTATGTTCGCGCGGCCATGGATCTTAGGGTTCGATAGTGCCAGTGGATTAGTTAGTTAGATATATACTGAACAGATATCTTATCTCGGTCTACTTAACATGACCCGATCCTTTTTTCTTTTTCTTTCTTTCTTTTTTTTTTTTTTTCGTTTTCTGCGTTTGTTTTGGATTTTTAATCTAGGTCTACGATATTTTTAGATAACGTCATGAGCTCTTACTTAGCAGTTCCAGCTTCGATCACCTATCGGCACAAGATAAATAGTAGAGGTTTTTTTAAGGTTTTTCTTCACCTGTAAGATATATGAGGGAACTTTAAAAGGCCCTAGTGGTTCCCGAGCATCATCTAACCCTCAGGTTGCTCTATACTCGATTTATTTAGTATGCATTGTGTGTTTTGCCTTACATTGGTATTAGTGGAATTTATTGCCTTTTTTTCAAAAGAAAGGAAATGCATTCGTATTTACCTTCAGCTCGGGCCTGCTTGACCGTATGCACATTATTTTCACTCATACATAAAAAAAAGTATAAATCAATGAATATATATATATATATATATATATATATATATACACATATATATATATATATATATATATATATATATATATAAATTAATGTTTATTTGTTTGTTCGTAATTTATGCGCGGCCGTGCCGTTGATCCGATTGCGATGGGGCTTTTTGCAAAATGTTTAGGAGATTCCCGGGATGAACATAGGCTATAAGAGAGTTGTGATACTCAACTTCTACACCCTTAAAAATCGCCCTTTGTAGTGGAAAACGTAGCTCTTTGGACGCTTAAATGCCTTACGCTGCCTAAACCATAATAAATACACAGAACCAATGTACACAGAATTGAATATCTCAAAAAACTCTACAAAAACGTCCGCGGCAGCATATGTTTATCACTTGCGGATAACTCACGATAACCATTTTTGTTTTTCATTGATGCCAGGAAGATTGAGACAAGTACGTAGATTCCTGTGCTAGCATCGCAGCGCATGGCGGGTATTCTTTTACGGACAACTCACAATAAGGAATTTTGTCTTTTAGCTCATTTATGCCAAGAAGATTGAGATAAGTAGATTCCCGGGCAACACCGGGTAATTAGCACGGGGAATCTTAAAATAATTACGATATACATTTACAATTATTTTTCATTTTACTTATTCAACTAATCATAAGAATTCCATTAATTTTTGCCTTTCAGTTCATTTATGCCAAGAACATCGGGATGAGTAGATTCCCGGACAACGCCGGGTAATCAGCACGGGGTATCTAAAAATATAAATTTATAACTAATTTCCTCTTACTTATTCAACTAAACATAAAAGCACATTTATTTTCATCTTTTTAGGAGTAGCAGCGCACGCTGGATATTAATTAGTATATATAAATGGGGCACGGCGTAGCGTAGCGGTTAAGGCACTGAGCTACAAGCCGGAGGGTCGAGGGTACAAGTCCCGTAGGGGTCAGGATTTTAAACTGGCCCAAACCCTCTGGCGGCACTATGGTCCTGGGGTCGACTCAGCATCTAACGGAAATGAGTATCAGACTCTTGTTCTGGGGGTAAAGGCGGCCGTCACGCAGGGCTGACAACCCGGCTGACATAAAGTGCCGATTGTCTAGAAAAAGTGGGAGCCTTAACCTCCTACTACCCCAAGGGCCTCCGGGCCTATTGTGGGATCACTTTACTTATATATATATATATATATATTATTATATATATATATATATATATATATATATATGGTATGATAAGAAAAATAAATGCCTGGACGGGATTCGAACCCGGAACTCTGAGTCTGTACCTCAGCGTGATACCCATTACACGACCAGGCGAATCCAATTCAAACACTTATTTTTCTTATATATGTATTATATTCTCCATTATTACTAGATGTCGCGAGAACTCGGTCTTAACTGCCATCTAGTAGCTGACTATAACAAGTAAGCAAATTGAAGAGAGAATATTTTTAAATTATAGCAGTGACGCTTTATCGATGTTATAATTAAATGTTTAACATTGAGCAATGCGAGCTTAATATGGTATGATAAGAAAAATAAATGCCTGGACGGGATTCGAACACGGAACTCTGAGTCTGTACCTAAGCGTGATATCCATTACACCGGGGCTGCACCTCTTTTTATCAACAGGGGGGTCGATATGATTATTCTAGAAATTATTGAATTATAAAATGAAAATAATCTTTCAGTAATAGACTTTGAGATCACCACAAATAAAAGGATTCATGAGGCCAATGCTTTGGATTAAGAAATATTTTAGGGAGGCCTCTGTTGTAAAACTATTATTGTAGTTTGTTATTAGGGACCAGGCGAATCCAATTCAAACATATATATATATATATATATATATATATATATATATATATATATATATATATAAACGTACAGAGTTTAGAGACTCGGGTTCAAATCCCGACTCAAGCATTCATTTTTCTTTTCATTTATATATATATAAATCTACGTCTACAGTACCTACACAATAATTTACATCTACACTCACACATAAAAAGACAGTGTGTATAGGTATAAAAAATCTCGTTTTGTGTAATAATAATATTAATAATAATAATAACAATAATAATAATAATAATTAAAAAAATAGCTACAAAACAAATTTAAAAAAACAGACACGCACGCATATACCCACACCATTCCCCAAATACACATACGCGCGATCATACCCTCCCCCCGACCCCACACTGTAAACATCAAATGCACTATCGGACTATTCAATTTGATAAGACTACTTATTATATAGTATAATTGAAGATCGGAAACAAAGACGTATTATCTTATATATTCGTGCGGTCTCGAAATTGGTCATTGTATAGAGTTGACCGCTCTTCCGGGAGGTCCTTCATGTCCTTTTGTGATAAATATATCACTAGTCGACAAAAATAAACCTTTTTTCTTTCACAAGAATAAAAATATGACTTTTAGAAGTATTTTTCATCTTGAATTTAAATATCATTTCAGTTTTTTCCAATCAGGCAAGAGTTTTCTGTGATATCCATTTACATTTTTTATAATTTTTATAATTATTAATAAAATCCATCTAACTCATTCTGACTTACCTAGAAAGTGGCAGATAGTGACTTTCGGGCATATTTTGCATCTGGAACATCTCTCTTCTTGGTCCAACAGTAGTCAGCCAGCATATTAGAACTTCACTTGCCTTGGTATCTCTTTTCCAGTGGAAATTTGCTCATGAAAACGCTCACCGTGCTCATCAAAGACAGCCCCAAGATTTTCCGGTAAGAAGTTTATGTGAGAGTCCAAAAAGTGTATTTTTAAGGACAAGTTGCATCCCATGACAGGTCAAAGAGAATAATGAAATCAATTTTAAAAAAGTAGCTGTCACAAAAAAAAAACTGTGTCTGATGGAAAAATTCTGACTACATATCTGAATTCAATATGAAAAAATGCACTAGATTCACTAATCAGATTTCTTGTGAAGAAAACCTTGTCTACCAGCGTAATTACGTATGTGATACTAATTAAATCATTAGCACTCTCCAACCCTATCCTATATTGAGTTATTATTTATTAAATCGTCCCCTTTTATGACAATCCGGCTGATTTCCATGAAGCTTCTGAGTAAGATAAATGTCTCCTGGAAGCGTTACGAGAGCTTCGCAGGACAAGGATGGTGGAAGGGCTGCTTCCTCTGAGCCTCCAAACATGCTCCTCTGGGTATCCACCCCCCAAGAGAGGGCTGCTTCTTCCGCTCTTCAAGCCCTACAAGTTTAGCTGTGCTATTACTTGTCGCCCTGTTGACCGTTGAAGACTTGACGAAGATGTGGCCGCCCAATATGGATACAGACGCCATTCCTTCGTTGTGAGCTATACTTAGTTCCCCTCGCCTCTTACCCACCAGCAAGATTAACCTAAGTCAATCTTCCCCAGTAGAGTCGTCTGGTTCATCGGGTACTAAGCCCCCCCACCACGTCAAGGTGATAGCTCCTGGGGGGGGGGAGAGAAGAATTGAAAGTACAGCCTTTATTGGATAAAGTCACGAATTACAGACAGAAATGGATTGATCATATGGATGGAATGAGTAAGGAGAGTATCCATTGTTAGACAGAAATTATCAAGCAAGAGGAAGGCGTGATGTTGGAAGACCTAGAAGACGTTGGGCTGATGCAATATGAAGTCGGAACGGGCAATTGCCTAATCCCTGGAGTGATGATGAGATGATGATGATCATCATCATCCCCTGCATAATCTACTTCCCTCAAAATGAACATGGTTAAAGTTTATTCATGTAGACTTTCACGACCGGAGTTGCTATGTTGATCTTGAAGAAGATTTTCGGGCTGTAGGCCGTGGTCGTGAGGCTTGTAGTTCCCCGATGTTTCGCCAAAGACTGCGTCTGGCATCCTCAAGGGTTGTCTTGAGACTGGCAATTCTGTCCACTGTCTGTTCTCTTTATACGTTCACCAATGTCACAGAAGGCAGATATAACTTACGAACACATCGCGGTGAACGTATAAATAGGATAGACAGTGGACAGAATTGCCAGTCTCAAGACAACCCTTGAGGATGCCAGACGCAGTCCTTGGCGAAACGTCGGGAACTAGAAGCCTCACGACCACGGCCTTACAGCCCGAAAATCTTCTTCAAGATCATCATGGTTCAGTTTATTCTCCCATCTCATTCTTAACGTATCTACTAGGAGCTTTCCTTCTGGTTTTCCTACATGAGTTTTCATGCCCTCTTTCATTCTCAATTCATGTCACATGTCTTGCCCATCTCAGTCTATGATGTCTATAATGTTCATATAACATCTGGCCCATAAAGATCATGTACTTCACTGATGTAGTCTTTTCCATTCGCCTGTCTGTTCAAGTATCTTTGATTCAAACTTTTCGTGAGAACTTTATTCTCAAATACTCGAAACCTTTTCTTCTCTATTAAAGTAGGAGTCTATGTTTCGCATACATATAATATAACCGGAAGAATAACCGTTTTATATAATTAAAGTTTAATATTTTTAGAAAAGTTGGAACAACTAGAGTCTCTGTAATGCATTTCCAGAATTGAGCCTATGTTTAATTTATTTGTGCATCTCATTCCTGTTTGTAATTATTGTTCCTAGATATTTGAAATCATCCACTTATTAAAATTTTTCTCGTTTATCATTAGCTGTCCATTTCCATTATATAACGTAGGCCTATTTTTATGTGTGATATATATTTAGTTTTATAGGTGTTTACTTCCAGCCCCAGTTTCTTAGAATTACTCAATAGAGTGTGCGTATTGGCCCTTAATATATCCTCGCTTATTCTTATGTATTTTATTATTCATCTAATTGCAGTTTAGTTCATTTCCTTTTATGCTAATTTATTATTTTTACATCATTGCTAGTTAATATATTTTTAGAGCTAAAAAGTAATTTATTTTGTAATTTAATCTACTTTACAGTGTTTTTATATGAGTTCGGGTTCTGAATGAATCTGCAAAAGTACAAAGTTTTCTCGTTTACTGATGGATTTTTCTGAAACATCAAGTTGAAATCCGTTTTCCACGGCGCTGCATCAAAAATCCATTACATGTAATTATTTATTATTGATCGAGACAAGAGACAAGTACCTACATAAAGTGAATTACCTACACATCTTAGTATCAAAATAGACCGCATGCCTATGTCCATGTCGTTTTACATTCATTTTTAATATCACTATCGTTGGAGTCTACTTATATTTAATAAAAATGCGACTATTCTATGCCAGGGTAACGCCTGTGAATTTTCGATCGGAGAACAAGGGATTGCTAGTGTCATGTTGGCAATGTGATAACACTCGTTCCCGCTAGAGCCAATTGCCAATATGTTTACTCACATAAAGGGGATTCTATCCCAGGATTCCTACATTATTCACGCTTATGCAATTACCTGCATATGACCCTGCCAGGAAAGGTAATGGATTGCAACTCACAGGGCAGTAGTGGAATTGGCAGACCAAGATAATCTTGAAACGAACTATTCTCACAGAAGCTAAAAAGATAGGGAAGATTTGGAATGAGATCAAGGAGTTGGCCAGGAATAGAGTCAGGCATGTTTTCTGAGATCCCTATGTTCCAAGCATTTCGAGTGATTGATAAATAATTGTTTTTCTCCAGAACTAAATTTATTCTATATAATTAATAGTCTTTTTTCTTATTTTTCTATCTTATACATTTTATATTTCATTCGTTAAATTTAGAATAAGTCAAAATGTATTGTAAATAATAATAATAATTGTATTGTAGATAGACAGTGTAATAATTTTGTTTTTGTAATTTAGATGTAAGACTAGTTTTGTTTTGTATTTTTTCTAATCTGGTTGATTCGTAGACAAGACCTTAAGGTCATAATTCTGCCAGGTGAAATATAGCTATTATTATTACATTAACGCGCAAGTTAGTGTTAATTTTGGTAAATTCAGAGTGAGAAAATGGGTGACTTAGTGTGTACCAGTTTAGTTTAGCGTTCACTTTATATTAGCGTGTTTTTATAATAAGTTGGCTACACTTTCTGAGCAATAACTAAAACATATTTTGCATTGAAACATGGTTTTGTAGATCACTTTTAGCTGAAATTCTCGCTTTATTTTTAAGCATTTCGCACTTTTTTTTTTGGAAAAAATCAACACTTATATATTTCTCTCAGGTAAAATTATTCACATTTTGCAACAACAAATTGTGTATTTTTTCTTTCTGTTTTTAAATTAAAAATTATGTTGGCAGCATGGTGGCATAGAATTCCTAAATATCTAGGCCAGTAATTAAAGACATAGAAATTGAATAGTCCACTGGTTTCATGGTATGAAGCGGGCCAGGGTTCGATTCCCAGTCGTAACAAGTTTTCTGATGGTTTATTAAGGGTTTTCCTCACATATCAGGAATCATTAAAGCTTAAACGGCTCTCGAATATCATCTGGCTATCATAATTATCATAAGTAATTCCACGAGTGATTTCCAAATTATCGATAAATTCACGACTCACGAAGTGAGGAGTCAATTCATCTAGAAAATTTTAGGACTATTTAACGAATAAAATTAAGCTCTTTACTCACAAAACATTATTTAACTATAATTATTTTACTTACTTAATACTTAATATAGGCTTTCCACTTTACAGCAGTTTGCCTTTGATTCCTGCTTTCCAGATATTCCTATCTTCCCATTGTCCATCTTCCATACCCCTCTTCATCATGGCATCATATATTCCCTCATACCATGTTCTTCTACTTCTTCTCCTTATCCTTCTGCCTGGTACCATCCAATCCAACACCTGTTTAGGCCACTGGTCTTCCGGCATCCGTTGTACATGTCCATACCATTGTAGAGCTCTCTTTGTTATCCTATCGATAACAGTTTCTTGTGCATCCATTTCTTGTCTGATATATGTATTTCGAATATGTTGTTGCCTGGATATTCTAATACTTCTCCGTAATCCATCCATTTCTGTCGCCAAGATTCTTTTCTGCATCCTTTCATTTATTGTCCAGCTTTCTGATCCATATGTAAGTATACTTTCTATTATTGTCGTAATTATTTTAGTATATCTACATTCATCCATCCATAGTTATTCTGCCCGAAGGCAGGTCCTTCACTGCAATCATAGCATTTTCATGCTATGCTTGCAGCTTTACTAGGGAATTGTGTAGGTGTTGCTTTCCACACTGGTGAAGGATGATGGTGATGATGATGGTAATGATAAGGATGGCCATATGATTTCGGGGAACGTTTGGGCTTTAAAGTTTTCCTGACATTTGTCTTACGGATGAGGAAAAACCCCGAAAAAAACCTCACCCAGAAAAACTGCCCCGACCGGGGATCGAACCCGGGCCCGCTGCGTGACAAGGCATCACGCTTCCTCGAGACCACAGCGGTGGTATATCTATAGACTATATTTAATGTAAACGGCGATGTTTGAAAACAAATTAGAAACGATTGGTACGCTTCATTTGCGTCTTTTGTTCATCACGGCAACCAGATCATATTATTTATTGCCAAATGATTCCAATATTGTAAGAATGCACCCTAGTGGAGAAATTTATAACCAACATTATAGGTATTAATTAATTTCTGATGTCTTACGATATAAATATGTCAATTATATTTTTCTGCAACGTCATTTCCTGGAAAATAATTCGTTTAAGAAAGTGTAAACAGTGTTTTTTTTGTGGTATAATCAATTGTCACAAATGTTTTTATATTATCTATCGCATGCGCTTTCTGCTGACATCCATGCACTATATAGGCCCTATATATATATATATATATATATATATATATATATGATATGAAAAGAAAAAAGAATGCTTGAGTCGGGATTTGAACTCGAGTCGCTAAAGTCTCATTGCCAAATGTCAAAAATATATTTATAATATATATATATATATATATAAGCCTACAATCTGGTAGCTGTATTTCTTAGAGGATCAGTCACTGCAAAATAATGCTGTGACCTATTCAGAATGTTAAAAAGATTTTTTTTATTATGATAAACTTTAGTTGGTAAATTTTAGGCGAAACGCGACTGTGATTGGTTGTAAATAAAAAATCATTGAAATGTGATTGGTCATTGACTCCCATTTGGGGCATGAGTTAAAATAGTCATTATAATATTCGCCATGTTCAGTATGAATGTGTATGTGCCGCGTGGTCTAGTGGATATGTTCTTTGCCTCTAGTTCCAAGTGTCATGTGTTCAAACCTGTCCGAAGTGGATTATTTTTAATGGAGAAATCCAATGTACAAGTTCTTCAGGATGGACTTTAAGCAGTGAGTCCCGGGTAAAAGAACCTCAAACCTGAATAAAAATACATCTGTGTAAAATTTAACCAACCTTCGTCAATCCATGTAATTCCTTAGTTTCCTACTAGATGCCTCCTCGAGGCGATTTACTAACCACATGTCACTCGCTGATATCTATTAGAAAATAAGCGTCACTGGATTAGTCTGGTTAAAAAAACTTCCTACTGGGGGAGCAGCCATATCTCCAGCGGCACGAACTGGGATCAATCATATATGTATATATATATATATATATATATATATATATATGCGCGCGCGCGCGCGCGTGTGTGTGTGTGTGTGTGTGTGTGTGTGCAGGAGAAGTCAAAGTCTCTTCGCCGTTTTGTGGGCCTATATAACAGTTCCATGAGCCGGTTCGCTCAGGGTAGAATATGATAACTCGGGGATGTTTATATTTTTTATATAATGATAAGTAAATTTTATACTTATTATTTCGGTTTATTGATTAATTTTGCACTATTTATTTACAGAAAAGTACAACTATTTTATATCTCACTAATATTCGGAGTGGAGTTTATTTTATTTAAGTCCACGTGTAGTTAATATCACTTAAATTTCTGATTTACTAATTATTTTGGATTTTAAAATACTTATGATTTTAAAATTTACTAAAGGTCGCGGACGGTTGCTGTAGAACTTATTTCTTGTAGAACGTATGAGTGTGAGTGTATTTGAGAGCGTTTTGTCACGTGTCCTTGCCTTATAAGGGCGATGACTCCTCCCATAAAGTCATTTACCCCACTCCAAATTCACATGTTATTCATTATAACTCAGACGGGTAGGTACCATTCGTTAGGGGTTCTTATGTTGGTAATAGACTCATTTGCACGTTTGTGCGCATTCCAGTTATTACTATTAATCGTATAATTATATTTTAGTATTTTGAGTCTATTAATTCTAGCTACAACCATAACAGACACGGCGAAAACTCTTGTATCAGAGGAAAGAGTATATTTCCATGATTTCATACGTACTTATTGACAACTCGGAAAAAATGTATTCAGTAATTCACAATTTTATGAAAAAATTCATTTTGTTTATCCGCTCGATGAACGTAATAATCTTGCAGCCGGATCTCGGACTATATGCTATGCGTTTTATCTAACTTGAGAACCGACTCTCCTAAAATAATGAAGTGTCTGAAAGGGAAACATGACCGGAGATTATATTTAAAACTTATTCAGCTGTCCTAGCAGTCCTACACCACAAGGGCCGTTACTCCACTTCTCAACTAAATTATACTCTCTGCTGACCTCACAGTCTCAGAAATCGTTACAGCCCGGAAATCGTAAGATTCGATAGTAGAGCCAATTTACACCTTGTGAGTAACCCCTTCATTACGAGAGTTGAACCGAGGTTTCTTGAGTACGATTTTAAACAATTCGAAGACCATTACCTACTACAAACATTTGTTTTTTACTGCCTCAACTTGATTCTCACCCGCAATGAAGTAATAATAATAATAATAATAATAATGATAATAATAATAATAAAATATTAGTAAAAATGGTAATAATAATAATCCATACAAAGTAATTTCAGCCCGACGGCAGGTCTTTCACTGCAATCATAACATTTTCATGCTATGCTTTGCAGCTTTACTAGGAAATTGTAGGTGTAGTAGCTTCCCGTTGCTTTCCACACCGGTGAAGGATGATGATGGCCATATGATTTCGGGGACCGTTTGGGCCTTAAAGTTTTCCTGATAATTGCCTTACAGTTGAGGAAAAACCCTGATAAAAACCAGAAAAACTGTCCCGACCGGGGATCGAACCCGGGCCCGCTGCGTGACAAGGCAGCACGCTACCTCGAGACCACAGCGGTGGACTAATAATAATAATACTAATACTAATACTAATACTAATACTAATACTAATACTAATAATAATAATAATAACAATAATCTTCTTCTTCTGCTTCATGAAATTAGGCCTTTTGACCTGTTTTCACATCAAGTGGGATTTAATGAATCCTTACATCTAGTAAATGGGCGTCCAACATTAATAATAATAATAATAATAATAATAATAATAATAATAATAATAAATGCCAACAGAATAACTTCAGTTGAAATGGATTTTTGGAGAAGAGCTGCCAGAAAATCTCGACTGGAAAAAATTAGAAATACAGAAATTAGAAAATGGATGAATGGAGAAAGAAATATAATGTATGAAATTGAACACAGAAGGCTAAAATGGCATGGACACGGAAGGAGGAAGCAGGATGGAAGACTACTAAAGGTCGTCTATGCATGGAAAATTGAAAGAAGGAATAGGAAAGGAAGACCAAAAACAACCTGGAAGAACAACATTCAATATTCATTGAGGAAATTTCGAGTAACAGATGAAGACACAGAGGAGAGAGAACGATGGAGAACTTTAATTAAGGGAAATTTGTGAATGTTGGTTGCAAACTGATAGTCTGTAAGTCCGTAGTCATTTTTATTTATTTATTTTTTAATTCATGTTAGTTACTAAGATTGGTTGGAGAAAATTTCTCAAAATGAATGAATAATAATAATCATAATAATAATTTTTTATTCATTGATAATTTTCCTCATCATTGAGGTTATTCTCCAACCAATCATAATAGTTAACAGAAGTTTTAAAAAAATTCGTAAGTAACTACTAAATGTGTATAACAATAATAATAATAATAATAATAATAATAAACAGTATTTTTTATTTATCTACAGATTTTTAATGTTTACACATCTTTCTTTGCCCTAAAGTTTCTTTCTCCCACTCGTCTCTATCCATCCAATCCATGCCCTCCAGTCCTCTTGTTCTCATTCCAGTTCTTACTTCTTGCATCCACGCATTTCGAAGTCTTCCTTTCTTTCTTCTTCCGGTAGACTCCATTCCAAAGTTTTTCTGGGTAACCTTTCTTCTTGGATTCGTCGTACATGCCCATACCAATTTAATTGCTTGTATCTTATATAGTCTGGTAATAATAATAACAATAAAACTAAGGTAGACAGCAAGGAAAACAATTATTGACAACAGAAATGAATTTTTAGCTAAGCGCAGCAAGAAAATCAAGAAAGGAGAAAATTCGGAACCAGAAAGTCAGAGAAATATGAATATTAAACATAATATTGCAGAAGTGGTCCACCGCTGTGGTCTCGAAGTAGCGTGCCGCTTTGTTACGCAGCGGGCCGGGTTCGATCCCCGGTCAGGACAGTTTTTTCTGTGGAGGTTTTTATTGGGGTTTTTCCTCACCTGTAAGACAAATGTCAGGAAAACTTTAAGGCCCAAACTGTCCCCGAAATCATATGGCCATCATTATAATCCTTATTATTATCATCATCTTCATCATCCTTCACCGGTGTGGAAAGCAACGGGAAGCTACCACACCTACAATTCCCTAGTAAAGCTGTAAAGCATAGCATGAAAATGCTAGGGTTGCAGAATTACTATGGATGGATTGCAGAAGTAATAGATGAACGAAAATTGTAATGGCATGAGCATCTGAAGAGGATGGAGAATAATAGAATCCCAAGAATTTTGAGGGTGGTAATGCTGAAGGTTGGTGGAGGAGGGGGAAATCGAGGGAACGGTGGATGGAAGAAGTGAGAAGAAACATGATCAGCAGAGATCTCAAAGAAGATAATGCTGAGGATAAAAATCTTGGCGGAGCAAAATACATTTGTGCTCAAGGATAACTACTGTAATGTAGAGAAAATTCTTAATATAAAAAGTAATACTATTGTTAAACTGAGAATAGGCTATCTAAAACTGTTATTCCCCCAGGTATATGATATGGATGTGAAGCATGGAATCTTACTTCAAGGGAGGTGGAAAGACTACGGGTCGTATGCAAATACATTAGTCTCTACTCAAATTACTTCCAATCTCTGGTGAGCTGACTCACCGTGAGAATTGCTGAGATCGAATTAACGGCCGACTTACCGGTCATGCATGAAAGTTGACGTTTTCGTAATATTGGCAACGAGTTACCCAGAATTCTCAGCGATAAAACCACTTCCGTTATTTTCGTCTGCTATAGAGGAACGCATTTACGCTTGCGTCCCGCAAATAATACCGTATACAACGACATCTGCGTCGCGCAATATTACGCCAATTCTCCTGTTCTTCCAGTTGAATTCTTTGGCAGACTCTATCAAATTCCTCTTCTCCGCGTATACCGAAAACATGATCGAAGTCTTCAAGGTCCGACATCTTGGATAAGTTTCAAACTACATCGGTTACCATCGGTTCCCTTCGGGATTTTCACGATAAGTTTCTATCTTGAGCTATGATCTTAAGGTACCTCGTCAGGTAGCTTACAATTATTATCGCATGAATAGATTTCTGAGTAAGCAAAATGTATTTGGATAAACCTTTCTCAGCAGAGAACGCCTTTTACTGTCTAATTCGTTCAAACATTCGACCCTACGAGTATTTGCGAATAAAGTTCTTTGGGAAATATTTGGACCAAACAGAAATGAACAGGCAGGTGAACGGAGAACTCTTCAAAACAATGAGCTACGTAATATTTCAAGGAAATCACATATAATAACACTTGAGTCTCGTATACTACTATGATTAGGGCATGTTGCACGTATGGGGAAAGTAGAAAAACAAGATGCAAATTGCCCAATTGTTAGGCTAAGAATGAGATAGAAGGTTAATATTAACCATGATTTGAGGGAAGTAGAATATACAGGAGATGATTGGGAAATATTAGCTCAGGATATGCATGTATGGAGCGGTATCTTGAACCCACAGTTTCGATAGTGTCAGTGAGCTAGTTATGTTGGCAACATTTTATATGCGACTCTCTAAATCGGCCCATGTGACACAAACCTTAATCTGAAAATGCAAAAACACAGTTTACATGTGTTGTTATTATGTTCATCCCAGAGCAAAAATGTTTGTTTCAATAAAATAAATCGTGAAAATGTTTCGAGGGAAGAATTTAAAATTAACCAGCGCGTCGGACATAACACAGGCGTAACGTTTTAATGATGTGTACCGAACAAGATTATGGACAGTATAAACGTCACGGGTATAATGTTGACGTCACAACAAACTCTACGCAAATAAAATAAAACGCAGATTTAGATAGCCTATTAGTTCACTTTTAGGTATCTTGTTTCTCCACATATTTTGTCTAGCTGACACAGCTCACAAGAGCGGTAAACCTTATCTTAAAATTTAAAAAAATCTAACTAACTCTCTGTCACTATCGAAGCTATAGGTCCATGTCAATTTGGACATAAGCTCTCCTGACGACCTTATCATGAGCTAGAATTTTTTCCAATAATTCTCTGTATAATCTATCTGTTTGTCCATCTATCTATCTGTATCTCTATCTATCTGTCCATCTATCTATATATATTATCGGTTTTTTTTTCCAGCTGCTGTCTTCCATGTTAACTGTGATCTACCTTTTTTTCCTTCTTTCTGGTCGGTTGCCATTGATATAGTTGTTTCGGCCATCCCTCATCTTCCAATCTTAAAATATGTCCTAGTAATTTAGGGGGGCACGCCGTAGCGTAGTGGTTAAGGCACTGAACTACAGGCCGGAGGGTTGAGGGTTCAAGTCCTGTTGGGGTCACGATTTTTAAACTGACCCAAACCCTCTGGCGGCACTATGGCCCTGGAGTCGACTCAGCCTCTAACTTGAAATCAGTACCAGACGCTTGTTCTGGGGGTAAAGGCGGCCGTCACGCAGGGCTGACAACCCGGCTGACATAAAGTGCCGATTGTCTAGAAAAAGTGGGAGCCTTAACATCCTACTACCCAGAGCCTCCAGGCCTGTTGTGGGATCACTTTACTTTACTTTTTACTTTACTTTAACAATTTAGTTCCTTCTCTTCAGTTCTTTCATTATGTTTTCTTCTGCTTCCATTATGTTTCTAATTTCGTTACTTGTGATATTTTTTAATTTTGATTCTGTATATTCTACTTCCCTCAAATCGTGGTAAATGTTACTCTCCCACCAAATTCTTGTCATACCTACAGTGTGCTTTTCTTCTGGTTTACCTCCAAGGAGTTTCCTTGCCCCTTTTTCATTGTCCATACATAATGGTATGGCGGAAAGAACGGAAAAAGAAAGATGGCCAAAAAATATATACCAATGATCACCCCCTGGAAGAAATAAACGTGGCAGACTTAGATACAAAGGGAAACTTATGTCAGAACTATAATGGATGATAGGGACTTGGAAGAAGGAGATTGAAATGATAGAAATAAATGGAAACTGTAAACGGCAAACCCATAAATGGGAGAAAGAAGAAGAAGAATAAACAATTAATCGACCGCGACCCTCGGCACCAGAGGCAAGGAGCCTAACCGCTAATCCACGGCGGCTGACGTAAGTAAATAAGCTCTTGACCTAACTTCAAAGTAACAAGCCGCCACTGTTCTATACCTGTAACATTAAAGACTGAACTTATGTGGAATAGGTCGTGTGACACCATCTGAGAGAATCCGCTAGGTTGCATGTTATCTGCATGTGTATTATTGAGAGAGACGTATCTTATTAATTGGAAGGTATATACCTCCTGTGGTTAGTGGGATGGAGCGAGTCTTGCATTAAACCGCAGCTCCGCAGTGACGTGGATCCCCTCACCACGTGATGCCATTTCTCATTAACATTCAGAGTTCACAATCCAATCAAACTCCTCGTTACGCAAGTTATGGTTTGTTTCTGTGAGATTGCCAAAGTTTTATTCGGCACGATTAAGGTGAGGCAGTACTGCTGACAGATCAGAAGTAACTTCGTAAACAGAGTGGAAATAAAATCATCACCACCTGTCACCAATTAGGCCTTTGTAGACATGTTTCGGTCCCATATAGCAGTCTTTTAAGAGGTCTTCCTGGTCGTCGATGCCCATTGGGTTTATATTGCATCATCATTTGTGGGATTCTTGAATTGCATAGTTGTCCCGAAAAGAAATCTAATCCACAAAAATTCGTAAGTTGAGTTTTCAGTGGATTAGTGATCTAATCCGGAGAATAACACGCCATGATGCATGTAAAATTATCCATACTCTCTTAAAGACCACTTTTATCTATTACACTGAGCAATAAAAAATGAATGTTTTTTTTCTTGTCTCAGAAAGAAAAATGATTCTGATAGCTGATAGTATTTTTTCTCCTGAATTCAAGTATGATGTCGGTTTTTCTCCATGACGCAAGGTTTCCGAGAGACAGGAATTTATAATTTCAAACACTTTAATATTTTCTACATTCGTAACTACACAATATTCGAACATTCGGACTGACTTAGAAAGTAAGAAATGACGATTTTCTGCTATATTTCGCCTGTGGAGCATCCCCCTTGATGGTCCAACAATAATCGGCCAGCATATTAGGATTCCATTTGCCTTGATATCTCTTATCCATAGCTGAAATCATTTGAGTAAGCTCATTTGGTTTTATTTTACAATGGACAAGTGGACGAAAAAACGTTTATTAAAAGATAATTATTTCAATCCATTAATCGAAATTGAAATAAAAAACTGTGGGTGATGGAGAAATTCCGAATACATATTTGAAAACACGATAAAAAACTGCATTAAATACAACTATTGGTACTCATGAGACAAAAATCCTGTTGACCAGTGTTATTAAAAGTTAGCTTACAAGCGAATAGTGATCTATGTGTATCAAAATGGCGGAAGCAGTTAGTCAAGTCATTAATAACAGTGCAGAAAAACAATTATTGCACATGTGCAAATTCATTCCACCACAGTTTCGTGAATTATACTCAGAATCCTAGAGAAATTGAATGAAAATAAGAAAGACACAAAGAGTGCAACGAAATATCATTAAATGGAAAATAAATACTGAAAACTGATTAAGTTATAAAATGTTCTAACTGAATCAGTACTCAGTGTGAACTCTATATTTCTTATTGTAGCATTTTTAGTTAAATATGTATTAGATAATTTTTCCAATCTATAGAGATAGATGACTTTTGCACTCAATTGTGTATTAAATTATTAATATTTAGTTATCAGCATGTTATTATGCATTAAAATTGGATGTATATGATTCCAATAGGATGAGCGATTAAAGTGTATATGATATAATAAAGGTAATGGCCTCAAAATAAACATTACACTTTTTCCCCCCCGAACAATTTGTACTTTGTGGGCGAGATCTCTTTTCGGGGCAACTATTCAATTATCCATTCTTTTTACAAGATCTAGCCAGTTTAATTTATATCTGTTTACTTTTTCTTATTCTGACTCTTGAAGGTCGAGGGTTCGAGTCCCGGTGGGGTCAGGATTTTTAAACTGACCCAAACCTTCTGGCGGCACTATGGCCCTGGGGTCGACTCAGCCTCTAACTGAAATGAGTACCAGACGCTTGTTCTGGGGTAAAGGCGGCCGTCACGCAGGGCTGACAACCCGGCTGACACCAAGTGCCGATTGTCAAGAAAAAGTGGGAGCCTTAACCTCCTACAACCCCAAGGGCCTCTTGAGGCCTGTAGTGGGATCACTTTACCTTTACTTTTTACCTTCTAATTGTTCTAAAATTTCTTCTTCTTTTTCGATTTAAAAGAGTGTATCCTGGTGTTCTTCTGAGAAATTTAATTTCCGTTGCTTTGATTCTGCTCCTGTCTGTTTTTCTCAATGTCCAAATCTCACTTTATTATTTATTTATTTATTTATTTTATCTGGTGGAGTTAAGTCCGTAAGGCCTTCTCTTCCACTTCAGCAGGGTTAAATTATACATATAATAACAATTATGAATTATCTACATGATTAATGATAAATAATATATATAGGCAGGCTACACAATATAAAGTTAGAAATAAATAAAAATGTTAATAATAATAATAATAATAATAATAATAATAAAAATAATAACCTATAATTTGATTAAGGAATTGGCTTGGTAAAGGAAGTTTAAAATATAAAGAAATAATAAAAGTATACATGGAACAAGGTTATATATTATATTGTCTAAGGAAATAAGTAGTGAGTTTTTCTGGAAATGTTTTTGAGTCGGGCAGTCCTTGATATACGAGGGGAGGGAATTCCAGAGTCGGGTGGCTGAAACAAGGAAGAATGAGGAATAGTGAGATGTTCGATGTAGAGGAACAGTTAGAGTTAAATTTTCTCTCGATCGTGCGTTTAAGTTATGTCAGAGGATAGTGAGTGGAAGCGAGTAGAAATATAAGGGGTGATGAGGTTAACAAAGTTTTGTATAAAAGTGAGGGCAATGCTAAAATATTATACATTTTTATTATTGTGGATTTTTCTACTAATTTAGCTTTCAATGTTTTATTATTTATTATTCCTAAGATTTGTGTAAATTTTGTTATTTTCTTGTTCACATCGTTTTTCATTTTGATAAGATATTTCACAACCTAAATAGTTGAAAGTTGTACTTGTTCTAGATATTGTTTATTGTAGTAATATCAGTGCAATTATTTTAAGTTTGTAGGGTTGGGTGTAAAGCCGGAAATGTAGGATATCTGGAACTGTATTAAATATACTTACTTACTCACTGGCACTATCGAACCCGAAGGTTCATGGCCGAGCGGACATAAGCTCTCCATACATAAACTTTGGCATGGGTTCCCTGAAGTAGTCCCCGCCCGGAGAACCGAATGGGGGACTATTTGACCTCCGGAAAATTTTACCCCAGATGAACCCATGTCCGCATTTCTTGACGGTTGTATTTTTACGATGAAAGATCGTCACTCTTTCGCCCAAGGTACTTTTTCGTCTGGCTTATCACCTTCGACCAGTCCGGCATGGGTAACCCTATCGGCAGCAATGCTACCGCCGGCATAGCTCTCACTGTATTAAATATAAATATTTAATTTCCTGAAATTTTGAATATAAGTTTGTAATTTAGTTAATAATCTAAACATTTCACACAAAATTTATCCAAGCATAAAAAGTGGTTCTAATTATCAAAGAATATTGAATTGATAATTGATGTCGGCTGCAGACTGCTGTTTATTTAGAATTATAGGCTTTCACGGTCGGTGCCTTGACTCATGAGCTATGATTTAACTACGATGCAAATCGTCAGCGCAAATCGTCGTTGTAATCACTTCCCTTGTTTTTGAATGAATGTGGTTACTCTACGAGCCTGAGTGCTGGCGCCAGAATTCTACGCTGACGTGACGAGTTGTGTATTTGAACTACACTAAAAGCAGGGGATATGTTCCGTAAGTATGCTGCGAATACAGAAACCGCGAATATGGAATCGTAATTTGTACGGGTATATAGGGGATACGTACCAAGATTTCGAAATGAATTTTTTTTTCAAATGCCCCAGGTTGTCTTTCGACATTCCTGGTGTTCTCTCCTGGCATGGCGTACTTGTAACCCACTTCTGAGGTTGGGGCGCCTGGAAGGCGGGGTTACGTTGCCCCGATGATATGATGGGTGATGATGATAATGGTGCGCGAGGAGAGTCCCTAATGCTAACCTTAATCTAATATGAAATGAGTGATGGTGATTGCGATGGCCATATGACTTCGGGAACCGTTTGGGCCTTAAAGTTTTCCTGAGATTTAATAAAATATCAAAATAAAATTAATTAATGAGAGATTTTGAACAATTTATATTAATTATTACTGTTAGGCTTAGGCAAAGGTTTAAAGAACTTAGTAATTTTTTCCTGTTTTGCCGCTTTTGAGAGGTCTTTCAATTCAGATTGATATTAAGCTATGAATTCAGCGATAAAATCCCTTACTTTGTCTTCGGATTTCCTGATGAATCGTACAATTGATCCATTAACATTAAAAGAGTGTGATATAGACGCAAACGACTGCCAACGCGTAAAATTTCAAACATTTCTGTTTTTATTTTAAGCGGCAACACTACTTTTTTCCGCTTGGGAACTAATTTTCTTTCCTTTTCTTCTTCTTCTTCTTCTTCGTCAGGCTCTACGACTTCCAGTGGAATGTCTTGGCCTTCTCAACCAGTTTACGCCACTTCTTCCTATCTTGTGCAGTAGATTTCAAATCAAAAATCCCCATCTCTCTCAAATCCTAAATTACGTCATCCTCCCATCGATCCTTGGGTCTTCCCCTTGGTCTTGTTCCTTGTGGCTTCCAATTCAAAATATCATTCAGCAATCTTCCCTTTGGCATTCTTAGTGTATGTCCAAACCATTGTAATATTTTGGATTTGATGAAACTAACTATATTTTCTCCATTGTAATATTTTGGATTTGATGAAACTAACTATATTTTCTTTATTATTCTTGAGGTATAATTCGTCATTCCTTCTCAACCTCCAATTTCCATTTTCCTTTACTGGACCTAGCACTCTTCTAAATATTTTCCTCTCAAACGTTAATAGTCTTAATTTATCTGCTTCTTTTAGTACCCAGGTTTCAGCTCCATAACATATGATTGGTCTTATTATTGCTGTATATAATTTGAATTTAACATTTTTTGATATTAATTTGCTTTTTAATATATCGAAATTAGCAAAATATGCTTTATTCCCTTGCGATATTCTTGTTTTGATTTCTTCTTCAACAGTATTATTATCGTTTAGTATTGTGCCTAGGTACTTAAAGGAGTTAATTTGATCAATACAGTCACTATTTATAGTTAGTTCAGTCAAATTTGTTTTATTTCTCATACATCTTAAATATTTTGTTTTATTTAGATTGATTACAAGCCCATATTTTATACTTTCATTTTTCAATTTGTCAAAGGTTTATTTTCTTTCCTTTTACTCGACATTATAAAATGGCAACAAAACAGAAGAGACATGCGTTATTCAATCAAAATTATTGCAACCAATGAGAAGCTGAAACAATAAAACACCGATCGTGACGAGGACGGCATTTATCAACGGACAGAGCGGCACGTGAAATAGGGCGGCCGCGGCTTTTAACAACGAACTTTAGGCTTAGTGACAATAAGGTTTGTTTTACTTTGATATTAATTTGTCCATTTGATTTTGAATTGCTCTTTGCAAAAGTCGCCTTGGCACGTGCCTGTAGTAAAAAAAAGTTGCCGATGCGTTATTAAAGGATACTAACCCTTCTATACCGAATGCATCCGCGAATAAAGCAATTTTTAGCCGCGAATACAGGAACTGTGTCGCAAATTTTTAACCCGCTAACAACGAAAACGCAAATGAGGCAACCGCGAATAAGGAGGTTTTATTGTACTTGAATTCCGAACGCAATTGGCCGGGGATTCTAATGAATACAGAAGCTATTATCCATACTCATTGGTGTAATTGCTAAAAACAAACGAAAATTTTATGGCAGAATAAGGGGGAAAAAAACAGTGCTTATTTTGTAACCTCAGCAAATTTAACGATAAAATTTTAATTAGTTTTGTTTCAAATCATCGAGTTCTGTTCGATATGAGGAGGATTTCTAGCGTGGTATCTGGTGTGAAAAGTTGGAACTATTTTTATACAGCTGTTTCATGTATATATTTTATACCGTCTGCACTTTATTAACCCTAGAGAAAACCCAATATAAATAATGAAATATCAATACACGACGCATGATATTTAAAAATTGTACGATACATTGTTCGACATTGTTCGACTTATTGAATGAATTGATATTAACTTAGTTTTGTTAGAGTAAAGCTTTGTTAATATTCAAGTACATAAGTTAATTTTCGATTTACCCAGAAAAAATACTCAATACTCATAGAGAACCCCGGGATAATTAATCTCATCATCATCAATGGCAGTCATGGATTAGGCCATTGGCCTGTTCCGCTTCAGGAAAGAAATTGATCCCTCCATCTCTTCTTAGGTCTTCCTAGGTCTCTTCGCCCTGTGGGTCTGTAGTTTAATAGCTGCAGAGGTAGTCTATTGTTTGGCATTCTCAGAAGGTGTTCATGCCAATTATTTTGATATTTTTGAATGATTTCAGTTATTGCTGGTGTGTTGAGAGCTTTGCGGATATCTTCATTACATATGTGATCATAAAGCGTATAATCCGCTAAAGGTCTTAATAACTTCATTTCTGCAGCTACTATGCTATTTAATTTACCTGTAGTAAGAGTCCAGGTTTCAGAACCATAAAGTAGAGTTGGAAGAGCCATTGTTTTATAAAATTTTAGAATTGTATCTGGACGTACTTTTCGGAAAAGAATGATTTTTTATTGTTCCTATAAGTTTTTGAAATTTGACCAATTTTATGTCTATGTCTTTACATGTGTCGTAGGAAAGATTGCATAATTAATCTAATGTATAAAAATGAATGTTTGTTTGTACTTTATGCGCAGTCATACCGTTGATCCGATTGTGATGGGGCTTTTTGCAAAATGTTCAGGAGATTCCCGGGATGAACATAGGCTGTAAGAGAGTTGTGATACGCAACTCTTATACCCTTAAAAGTCGCCCTTTGTAGTGAAAAACGTGAAAAAAGTAGCTCTTTGGACGCTTAAATGGCTTACGCTGCCAAAACCATAAGAAATACACAAAATTAATATATACAGAGTTGAATATCTCAAAAAGCTCTCTACAAAAAGTCCGCGACAGCATATGTTTATATCTTACGAATAACTAACTCACAATAACCATTTTTGTTTTTCATTGATGACAAGAAGATCCAGAGAAGTACGTAGATTCCATAGCAGCACATGGCGGGTAATTCTTTTACGGATTACTCACAATAACGAATTTTGTATTTTGGCTCATTTATGCCAACATGATCGAGATAAGTAGATTCCCGGGCAAAACCGGGTAATCAGCACGCGAAATCTTAAAATAAGTACGATATACATTGATAATTACTTTTCATTTTACTTATTCAACTAATCATAAGAAGTACGTTCATTTTTGTCTTTCAGCTCATTTATGCCAAAAAGATCGGTAAGAGTAGATTCCCGGACAACGCCGGGTAAACAGCACGGGGTATCTAAAAATGACTACAATATAATTTTTTTCCATCTACTTATTTACTAAACATAAATCACATTACTTTTCGTATTTCAGCTCATTTACGTCAAATAGATCGGGATAAGTCGATTCCCTGGCAACGCCGGGTAAATTGCAAGGGGTATCTAAAAATATATATTTTTTTATTTTTTTTTCCTTTTACTTATTCAACTAAATACAAAAGCACATTAATATTCATGTATTTAGGCGTAGCAGCGCAAGCCGGGTATTAGCTACTTATTGATATTTTTTATTACTCCCACACTGTATTTTAGTACGGTACTGCAAAATCTTGCTATATTTGTGATTAAATACTTCTTCAACCATGCGATGCAATTGAACATTCATTACTCATTAGTAAAGCTTCACTGTTAAAATTGCATCAAGGGATTTTCCAGGAATGAAAATTATTATAAAATTGCCAAGAATATTTTGAGATAAATATACTGTGTACTGAATATCACCAGACGTTGGGGAGAAAATAAATAATTACTTAGAAAATGGTATAGCATTGTTCTAATTGAAGCAAATTACATCCGCTAGAATAACCTCAAGCACCGATTCTGCTCCAGCGAGCTTCCAAGAGATTTACTGCTTTTCTTTTTTCTTTGGAAGCTTATCGACGTTTTTCAATTACAGTACTTTATATTAAAACTTTTATTTTAATTCTAGAAGCTATTAGTTGCTAAACTTACTTTTAGAAAAAAGTTTTGTTTACGTTACTTGACGATCTTTGCTATTTATAAAATTAAAATAAAACAAAAACATTTCCTTGACTTAGGCTTTCACGGCCGGAGTTGCTATGATGATCTTGAAGAAGATTTTCGGGCTGTAGGCCGTGGTCTTGAGGCTTGAAGTTCCCCGACGTTTCGCCAGAGACTGTGTCTGGCATCCTCAAGGGTTGTCTTGAGACACGGTCTTGAAGAAGATTTCCGGGCTGCAGTCCGTGGTCTTGAGGCTTGAAGTTCCCCGATGTTTTGCCACAGACGGTGTCTGGCAACCTCAAGGGTTGTCTTGAGACACAGTCTTGAAGAAGATTTCCCGGCTGTAGTCCATGGTCTTGAGGCTTGAAGTTCCCCGATGTTTTGCCAGAGACGGTGTCTGGCATCCTCAAGGGTTGTCTTGAGACACAGTCTTGAAGAAGATTTCCCGGCTGTAGTCCATGGTCTTGAGGCTTGAAGTTCCCCGAGGTTTGGCCAGAGACTGTGTCTGGCATCCTCAAGGGTTGTCTTGAAACACAGTCTTGAAGAAGATTTCCGGGCTGTAGTCCATGGTCTTGAGGCTTGAAGTTCCCCGATGTTTTGCCAGAGACTGTGTCTGGCATCCTCAAGGGTTGTCTTGAGACACAGTCTTGAAGAAGATTTCCGGGCTGTAGTCCATGGTCTTGAGGCTTGAAGTTCCCCGATGTTTTGCCAGAGACTGTGTCTGGCATCCTCAAGGGTTGTCTTGAGACACAGTCTCTGGTGAAACGTCGGGGAACTTCAAGCCTCAAGACCACGACCTACAGCCCTGAAATATTCTTCAAGATCATCATAATAAATTTTCCATTTCTGCAATGTGGGAAATAAACAATTACAATGGTTTGGACACGTGAAGAAAAGTTGCCAGTTATGAGAAAAATTGGTATTAGAAGATTCCAATAATATTTGTAACAAAAGTAAATATTTGGGTGTTGAAATAAATGAAAATGCAACAATGATTTGGAAATAACAAAAATAATAGTTAATGATCGATCTGCAATGTTGAATGTGGGATAAACAGATAATCATAGAAACTAAAATCCATATTTATAAATCAATAGTAAATCGTTTAACGACCTATGGAGCAGAAACATGGACTATAAATGCCAAATTAAAGTCAAATTTGCAATCTACAGAAATTAGTTTCTTAAGAAAACCTGCACGATGTTCTAAATTAGGCATGATCAGAAAGAGTATTATGAAAGAAAAAATGAACTTCAACGAAACAATTAAATAATTTGTGGAAAATAAACAATTGCAATGGTTTGGATACGTGAATAGGATGAACATTAGGTGTAGGAGTTAACCTGAAAGGAAAATAAAAAAAAAAGTTTAATTTATTTTGGCGTAGCAGCGCACGCCATTCTGTTATTAGATGTACCAAAATCATGATATATATATATATATCCATCCATAGTAATTCTTTCACTGCAATCATAGCATTGTCATGCTATGCTTTGCAGCTTTACTAGGGAATTGTAGGTGTGGTAGCTTCCCGTTACTTTCCACACCGGTGAAGGATGATGATGATAAGATGAATATGAATGATGATGATTGCGATAGCCATATGATTTCGGGGACCGTTTGGGCCTTCAAGTTTTCCTGACATTTGTCTTACAGGTGAGGAAGAAACCCGATAAAAACCTCACTCAGAAAAACTAACTGTCCCGAAAGGGGATCGATCCCGGGCCCGCTGCGTGACAAGGCAGCACGCTACCTCGAGACCACAGCGGTGGACTATATATATATATATATATATATATATATAAAGCATAATTAGACCATTTGTTACTTACGGTTCTGAAACTTGGGTACTTGGCTATTATATCTGTAATCATTTAAGGGGGGTGATGGGTGATATTTCTATTTTCTACATTTTTGAGCTAGAGACTTGAGTTTTTATACAAACATTCACTGCATAATACATAATGATGTGTTATGTTTCATTCTTGTGAGACATTTATTTTATGAGTTATTAAATATATTTAAAAAAATGCATATATTATAAATAAATGGGTTCCACAATTTTTTAGTAAAATGTCTGATTTTTTTTCTACACGATCCCTAAAATATTTAGAAAAACGTCTTGCATTAGAATTCTTATAACGTGAATACAAAGAGAGAAAAAAATATTTTACCTCATGCGTGGAATTACAAAAAAATTAATAATTGCAAACATTTTATTTTTGATTTCTTAAAATACTACTTCAATCATGAAACTCATGTACTACTTTTTTACCCATTGTATGTAGGACATGCAGTCAAAATTTGAACCTTCTAGAACAAAATTTCTGAATTCCATTCAATTTTGAATGTAGTACAAAAATGCAGTGGAAATAAAAGTGTGGAAAAGCAAGTTTAAAGGTTTGCATGCAGGTAGTATTTAACTGGCGCAGCCTTATAACTCTGACGTAATTTAGGCCACTGAAACATTGCCAACATATACATTAAAGCACATGCTATTTTTTAGTACAAAAAAAACAAAAAATGCCAATTTGTATATCAAATGGTCAATTTTTTACCCGTCGCCCCCTTAAATATTTTTGAAAGAAAGGTACTGGGAAGAATATTGGGAGCATTTTGTTTAGATAACATCTGGAGAAGAAGATATAATAAAGAATTAATACAATTATTAAGAGATCTTGATATTGTCTCACACATAAGGTTTGGCCATTGGAGATGGATTGGACCTATTAATAGAATGCCAAATAATAGAAAGGTAAATCAAATCTTCTGTTCACAACCTCAAGGAACCAGATTGAGAGGAAGATCTAAGAATAGATGGTGGGATTGTGTGCGGCAGGATCTTAAAAAATGTCAAATAAACCATTGGGAAAGGTTTCTATGGAGAGCGATGTCTGGAGGAGGCGAAGGTCCTTATTGGGCAGTAGTGCCATTTAAGAAGAAGAAGCAGCGCACACTGGGCTTTACCTAGTTAATTATACAGGATGCAGCAAAAGTGAGTTAACCACTGCACATGTTGCAAGGTAAATAAATAAGATTGGTTGAAAGTGGGGATTGAATACGGGACCTTCACAATATAAACAGTGTTAAAACGATGTTATAAATACTTAAACAACAATGGAGGTCTTACTTACTCGCTGGCAATATCGAACCCGTAAGTTCATGAGCGCGGACATAAGCTCTCCATACATCACTCTCCTGAGCTAATGCTTTCCAATCATTCCCTGTATAATCTACTTCCCTCAAATCATAGTTAATGTTATTCTCCCACCTCATTCTTGGTCTACCAACTGGGCGTTTCCCCTCTGGCTTTCCTACAAGAAGCTTCCATGCAAGTCTTTCATTCCCCATACATGCAACATGTCCTGCCCATCGTAGTCTACGAGATTTAACTGTTCTCATTATATCTGGCTTCCTATAAAGACCATGTCGTTAATTCTCATGTAGTCTTCTCCATTCACCTGTCTGTTTATCTCTCTTTGGTCCAGACATTCTCCTAAGTACTTTATTCTCGAATACTTGTAATCTCATTTCCACCCTTAAAGTAAGAGTCCATGTTTCGCACCGATATAATATAACTGGTAGAATAATAGTTTTATATATATATATATTCAGTTTAACGTTTTTTGAAAGGAGTTGGGACATCAAGAGTCTCTGCAATGCATAATAGCATGCATTTCCAGAATTGAGCCTATGTTTAATTTCTTTGTGAATCTCATTCCTATTTGTGATTATTGTAACTAGGTATTTGAATTCTGTCACTTCCTCCAAATTTCCCGCATTTGTCATTAGCTGTCCATTTCCATAATATAATATATTTCTACGTGTGACCATATATTTAGTTTTATTGATATTTACTTCCAGTCCAAATTTATTAGTGTTACTCAATAGTGTGTGCGTGTAGACAACAATGGAGGTCACTTTGAAAAATTTCGGTAGTTGTTTTTTGTATAAATGTTGTGAACTACAGAAAATTTTCGATTAACTGACTTTTGCTGCACCCTGTGCTTTACGTTCACGACAAGACATATGGACTGAGTAAACACAGGCTTGAAGAACGTGGACTTAAGTGACATCATTAGTTTTTTATTACTATAGGTACGCGTAGTTTAATATTCTCAGTTCTGCAGTGACGTCACGGATATATGATACGTCAGAAATACGTAATAAGAGAGCTTCGTCAGTGTGAAATCTACAAATGTCATTAATTTTGCCTTTTTTTTTGCTGAGAAAGAGAAATGTTGCTACCTCCCCTTAAAATGTAATTCAACCCGTAGAAATTAATTACAGAATGAAATTTTGGTCTCAAATTATTATCATTTGGTCTTCTGAAAGGGGGAAAAAAGTGTGAATATAAAATTTCTTTATCTAAGCTTTATATTAAAATGTAGATTTTTGTAATTATATCTGTGATTCTCTCACAGCTTTGTGTATACTGTATAGGGCTTAAAAAGAAGGTGGTTATTTGATATTCCTTCACCTGATGTTTTAATATTTTTTGTTAATATAATTCAGTTTTCGCTACTTCGGAGATAATTTCTTCTGAAAAAAAAATTAAAGTTTAAAATCAGCTACATACAATTTTGCTAACCTTTACAAGTGTGGAATTACTTCATAAACTCCTCAAATTTTATTCTTAGGGGTTTCATTTTTCAAATTATTTCCCACCATTTACAATGATTTTTACATGTTTTCAAACGATTATTTGAATATATTTTTTTACGATATTGAACTACATGAAGATATAGCAGCCATATTGATTTTAACGAATATTCTTTGTTCAAACGCCGCCAACATAGTCTGTACTAATTATATTATACTAAATAAAATCACCGTGTATTCTTTCACAGGTTAGAGTACTCAAATTGCGTTAGGTTAGCTTGTAGGTTGGTCTTTAACAGGTTAGAGTACTTACATTGCGTTAGATTAGCTTTTAGGTTTGTTGGCGATGGCAGTTCAAATTATCGTGTATATGTTGGCTGCATCCCGTGATTCCATAGTGTAAACCGCTTCACGTTTATTGGTACATGCGCATGGTATATGATTGGAACTTAGAAAAAAATTGTAACATGTTGTAAAGTATTAACAAAACTTTTATTAGGAAACTCGGGGATTCTATGCTACCATACCTCCTACATAAATTCAAATAAAAAGACGGAAAAACACACATTTATTGTTGCAGTATGTGAATAATTACATGAAAGAAATAGTCTATATATACGCTCTCCATACATCTCTATCCTGGACTAACGTTTTCCAATCATTTAGTGTATAATCTACATCCCTCAAATCACGCTTAATTTTATTCTCCCTCCTAATTTTTGGCCTGTCTACTGGGCATTTTCCCTCTGGTTTTCCTACAAGCAGTTTTCAAGTCCCTCTTTCATTATCCGTTCATGCTATATTCTCTCCAGTTCAGTCTACAAGACTTAACTATCATTATTATTGTATGTGATTTCCTATAAAAATCATGTAGTTCACTGTTTTATACTCTTCTCCTTTCGCTTGTCTGTTCATCTCTATTTTGTCCAAAATTTTTCCTAAGTACTTTATTCTGAAATGCAGTAATTTTTCTCCTCCCTTAAAGTAAAAGTCCGTGTTTAGTATCCATATAACTGGGAGAGTAATATTTTTATATATTTTCAGTTTAATGTTTTTTGAGAAAAGTTGGGAGGTCAGAAGTCCCTGTGATACATAATAACATGCATTTCTAGAACTGAGCCTTGTTTAATTTCCTTGTGAATCTCATTTCTGTTTATGATTATTGTTTCTAGGTATTTGAATTTTGCCATTCTTCAAATTTCCCTCATTTGTCATTAACAGTCTATTATATAAAGCGTTTCTATGTGTGACCATATATTCAGTTATATTGATGTTTACTTCCAGTCCCAATTTATTAGTGTTACACAGTATAATGTGCGTGTTGGACCTTAGTATCTCCTCGCCATTGCTTGATAATATATTATCATAAGTAATACCACGAGTGATTTCCAAATTATCGATAAATTCACGATTCACGAAATGAGGAGTTAATTTATCTAGAAAATTTGGAAATCAAGAGTGGCATTTTTTAGGACTATTTAACGAATAAAATTAAGCTGTTTACTCACATATCATTACTTAAATATAGTTATTTTAAAATATTTATATATTTAATGTAAACAGCGATGTTCGCAAACAAATGAAAAACGTTTGTTATGTTTCACTTGTTCATCACTGCAACCATACCATATTATTTATTGCCAAGGATCGCAATATTGGAAGAATGCACCCTAGTGGAGAAAACATGAACCAACATTATTGGTTATTAATTTATTTCTAATGTCCTATGATGTAAATATGTCAGTTATATTTTTCTGGAACGTGAATTCCTGGGAAATAATACGTTTAAGAAAGTGCAAATAGTGGTTTATTTTCTTTGTGGTATAATCAATTTCTACAAATGTTTTATATTATTCCCGCAAGCACTATTTGGTTACATTCGTGCACTATATATACAATCTGGTAGCCACAAGCATTCTATAATTCTTACATCTTAATAATAATAATAATAATAAAGTCGGCCGCGGTGGACTAGTGGTTATGCTCCTTGCCTCTGGTCCCGAGGATCGCGGGTTCAAACCCGGCTGGGGTCGATGGATTTTTAGGACGGAAAAATCCAAGGAGCAAGTCCTCCGGGAGGGACTTTAAGCCGTGGGTCCGGATTCTGAAGATTTTCAGGCTCGTAAAAAATCCGTAAGCCTGAATGAAAAGGCCTCTAAGCAAAATTTACCGAATTTTCCCGTCCTAGTACTACCTGGTTTCCTAGATGTCAGTATGAGGCCACTCAAAAAATGACATCTGTACGAAAACAAGTGTAACTAAATAGTATGGTTAATTTCTTCCCTGTAGGGGAGAGCGCCTAAATCTCTGTAAAGGGAAAACATAGGCTTACAAAATACATCTTAATATATACTTACTTACTCATTGGCACTATCGAACCCGTAGGTTCATGGCCGCGCGGACATAAGCTCTCCATACATCCCTATCCTGAGCTAATGTTTTCCAATCATTCGGTGTATAATCTACTTCCCTCAAATCATAGTTAATGTTGTTCTTCCACCTCATTCTTGGTCTACCAACTGGGCGTTTTCCTTCTGGCTTTCCTACAAGAAGTTTCCATGCAAGTCTTTCATTCCCCATACGTGCAACATGTCCTGCCCATCGCAGTCTACGAGACTTAACAGTTCTTATTATATCTGGCTTCCTATAAAGACCATGTAGTTCATTGTTATGTAGTCTTCTCCATTCTCCTGTCTGTTCATCCCTCTTTGGTCCAAAAATGTTCCTAAGAACTTATTCTCAAATACTCGTAATCTACTTTCCTCCCTTAGAGTAAGAGTCCATGTTTCGCACCCATATAATATATGAATTGTTATATTCAACTTATTCCTTAGAGAGGCAGTCACTGTATAATAATGGTCTGAGCTATTCGCAATGTTAAAAAGGAAGAGCTTGATTTTAAAGTGATAAAATTAAATTGATAAAATAGAGGTGAAACAGGACTGTGTTTGGTTGTGAATCAAAATTCATTGAAACGTGTAATGGCCATTGACTCCCATTTGGGCGTAAGTTAAATAGACAGCATAAAGTAGCACATATTAACACTATTAAGTTGTAAGCCTTCTACAAAGTATTGTACCTATTATAAAATCTTTTCGTGTGGAATTATAACCCTGTTGAAGGTCAAAAGGTCACTTCGAAAAAGTGTTACTGAAGTAGTTTTGTGTTCTTGATATAAAATGTTACTCAAAGCAGAAAACATCTATTGGGGGTTAAAACTGACCTGGAAGAAATCTAAACAGAGTTTCAGGAAACCAATCTGGCCTCAATAGATTTTGCTGTGAGTTCGTTAGAGAGGATTAAAAGCTGTTCCGGTTAATACGTCGCTAGCTGATTGGGTCTGCATTGTGAATGGCGGAAGGATTTTCTTGTAGCAAGGAAATTCTTATGACGTTCTTTACTAGCCTATAGAACAATAAAAAATCACACACGAGCGGTTCAAAATAAATGTAATTTCCTGATATTTTTCATTTCAGTACACTATGACTGAACTCCGTCACACGGGAATTGGGTAATTTAAGCGAATCCCTCAGCAAGTCGTGTTTACTTGCTGGTTTACGGAATACATTTTTTTATTGTCTGCTCTTCCTTTGTTTACATATTCTTTTATTAGTTGGCCGATAGCGAGAGATACTAAAGGCCAACACGCACACACTATTGAGTAACACTAAGAAATTAGAACTGGAAGTAAATATCAGTAATACTAATATATGGTCACACGTAGATATTCAGTATATAATGGAAATGGACAGCTAATGACAAATGAGGGAAATTTTGAGGAAGTTGCTGAATTCAAATACCTAGGAACAATAATCACAAATAGGAATGAGATGCACAAAGAAATTAAACATAGGCTCAATTCTGGAAATGCGTGCTATTATGCATTGCAGAGACTTTTGATGTCCCAACTCCTTTCAAAAAGCGTTAAGCTGAAAATATATAAAACTATTATTCTACATGTTATATTATATGGGTGCGAAACATGGACTCTTACTTTGAGGGAGGAAAGGAGATTACAAGTATTTGAGAATAAAGTACTTAGGAAAATTTTTGGACCAAAGAGAGATGAACAGACAGGTGAATGGAGAAGACTACATAACAATGAACTACATGGTCTTTATAGGAAGCCAGATATAATAAGAACAGTTAAGTCTCGCAGACTACGATGGGCAGGACATGTTGCACGTATGGGGAATGAAAGACGTGCCTGGAAACGTCTTGTAGGAAAGCCAGAAGGATAACGCCCAGTTGGTAGACCAATAATGAGGCGGGAGAACAACATTAACTATGATTTGAGGGAAGTAGATTATACAGGGAATGATTGGAAAGCATTAGCTCAGGATAGGGATGTATGGAGAGCTTATGTCCGCGCGGCCATGAACCTACGGGTTCGATAGTGCCAGTGAGTAAGTAAGTTTAATTACCATTATCTATATTGTGTTTATTAGTAGGGCTAATATTTTTATGTACTAAAGGTAAGATTGCAATGCAGATAGTATAGATCCCATAATCCGTTTTGAGACTCATAATGGCCAACCTAAGGAAGTTGACTGTGAAAAGAAAGACATATATGAGCCAACAATTGACTAATACAATTATAAATACCAATTAGATAGTATAACTGTCACAGGATTGATGATCGGGGCAAGAGGTACTATACCAGGATTCTTAGCTAAATTTTGGAATTTCTTATATTTGGACAGAGTATACCGTTCTAAAATTGTCATCGCTGTCATAAGAGGATCAATTTCAATTTTAAGAAACCATCTTTACAAAATATCTCCTTTATAGTATACATACTTCAGTTACAATTTGAAAATGTTTTAATGTGTTTACTGAATGTATTCATCGATTTCGAAAATTAATTGTCTATTCCACTTTGTCCTTGAGGCAATCCTCTAATGAGAAAAGTTATATAATATATATTATAATAAATAAAGATTATTCAACTGTTTGTGTGTGAAACAAGATAAAAGACAGTCAAAAGTCTTAATTCTCATTGTACTATTCAACTGTTAGTATGTGAAACCAAAACAAAAGACAGTCATAAGTCTAACTTCTCATTTTACTTACGTTCCAATCTCACCTTTTAGTACATAAAAATCTTAGCCCTAGTTATTAGATACTATTATTATTTATTATCCGCAATTTATAAACTTTATTTAACCTTATGTAAATTACGGTTATAGTCTGTGTAAAAGTTGTGATACATTATATAATTTTATCTAATACTAAAGTTTTTATTAACGTTATTTATAAAGACATTGAAAAGTTTGTAGTTATTTTCTGTCGAAATCACTTCTGTAATGGGTGGTTCACTTAAACAGGCGGAGTTATTTAGAAGATATGTGATTTCGTACCTTCCATTCCGGAATAAAGGGTAATCAAAAATAATATATTCAACACTTTATTGGTAATCCCACAATTGGAAGGTGTTATGCAACACCGGCTATATGCCATTATCTAAGTTTCGAAAAAAATACGTTTAAAGTTTAAGTTAATCTTCACTACTTACTGTAACGCCAAACTAACAATACTGGATATTGAAAATTGTTTTCTTTGTTTGGGATTTATGCATCAACAATTTATCAGCGGGAACATTTGGCGCTTAGCTGCATGATGCAAAATTTATATTAGCATTTATGAAGATCTGGTTTCATAGCCATTTGTAGCAAAACATAGAATCTTTGTTATTATTGATGGCGTTTACATGTTTCCACAATAATAACAAGGCTATATTTAAAGATAGTCCACCGCTGTGGTCTCGAGGTAGCGCGCTGCCTTGTCACGCAGCGGGCCCGGGTTCGATCCCCGGTCGGGGCAGTTTTTCTGGGTGAGGTTTTTATCGGGGTTTTTCCTCACCTGTAAGACAAATGTCAGGAAAGCTTTAAGGCCCAACGGTCCCCGAAATCATATGGCCATCATCATCATGATCACCCTTATCATTATCATCATCATCATCATCCTTCACAGGTGTGGAAAGCAACGGGAAGCTACCACACCTACACAATTCCCTAGTAAAGCGGCAAGCATAGCATGAAATGCTATGATTGCAGTGAAGGACCTGCCTTCGGGCAGAATTACTATGGATGGATGTTTAAAGATTTAGACCTAAAGGTGTGCGTACACTTACTTCATGAGCCAGTGCAACAGATGCATCAAAATGTCAATTTTGTAAAAAATGGAGCTTAGCCGGTTGATGCATAACACTGTGCAATTAAAGCTTGCGTTCTGATGTTAAATCTCTGGAGGTATTGCAAAATGTCCGTGACCACTGAGGAAATGTATTACTGTAGTATAAAATTTGAAACAACGTGTTTGCATTTTATTCTGCCATAAGTGCTATTAATATAAATGTTATTACATCTTACTTTTATAATTTTTCAGTTTGATCAAATAATAGTTTGGTACAGGCGACCGACAAGAATTTCAAGAAGGGATAAGATCAGAAACGGCACAATAAGGGAAATTATGCAAGTTGAAAGAACATATTAGGAAAAATAGAAGAAAAACGTTTGAAATGTTATGGACGCCTCATAAGAATGGAAGAAGAGAGAATACCAAGACTATCCTTAATTGGAAAGCTAATTGAAGAAGTGCAAGAGGCAGACCTAGAGAACGATGGATGGGAGGAGTGAAGAGAAGTATGGAAGCTAGAGATTTGAGGGAAGAAGATGCTTTAGACAGGAACATCTGGCGATAAATCACTTTGGGTTGAAGGAGAAACACTCTATTGTGGAATATTCCTAAATAAAAAAAACTATATTATTGTGATTCTGTATTTGAATGTAACATATGTTTCCCTGGTCGAGTGGAAGAGAAGACTACATGGCCTTAAATCTACCAGCATAAACAAGAAAACCCTAAATAATAAATTGTATGTATCAAGTTTAGTTGGGAGACAATTGTGATTGTGGCCGCTAGAGCTATTTATTAATGTGTGCTTTCAGTTACAACTACATCGCAATTGTTTAGTTTTTACTACTCCCTATTATCTGTATTTTGTCGTTTTATTTGAATGACATATGTTTTTTCTCTTCTAGTATCGCTACATGCCATGCAAATAAAAGATCAAATCCACCACTCGCACACTTATGCCACCTATGAACCAAGTTAGAAAACACTGACAGAATATGCCACATTTCTCTTTCTGCTGAATGAACCAAACAATAAACACGTGTCAAAGCTCAGGAATAAAAAAAAAGAGTTACCGTTGCTCACAGTGACATCTTACGGCATCTATAAGAAGAAAGCATTTTTAATAAGAATATTTTACTTTACAGGAGTAACGCTTTTTTATTTCGATGTTATGAGAAACTTTCACATTTAGCAATGAGAGCCAAACATGACATGAAAAGAAAAATTAGCTCTTAAATCTGGATTTGAACCCGGGACACACATATAAAACATATCTAATGTATGAAAATGAATATTTGTTTGTTTGTAATTTATGCGTGGCCATACCGTTGATCCGATTGTGATGGGGCTTTTTGCAAACTGTTCAGGAGATTCCCGGGATGAACATAGGCTATAAGAAAATAGTGATACTCAACTCCTACACCCTTAAAAATCGCCCTTTTGTAGTGGCAAATATGCAAAAAAAATAGCTCTTTGAACGCTTAAAGGGCTTACGCTGCCTAAACCATAACAATCATCTACATAAAATTGATGTACACAGAAATGAATATCTCAAAAACCTCTGCAAAAAAGTCCACTACACTATCTCTTATGGATAACTCACAATAACCATTTTTGTCTTTCATTGCCTTGTAGCTCATTTATGCCAAAAAGATCGAGATAAGTAGATTCCCAGGCAACACCGCGTAATCAGCACGGGGAATCTTAAAATAATTACGATATACATTTATAATTATTTTTCATTTTACTTATTCAACTAATCATAAGGTGTACATTAATTTTCGTCTTTCAGCTCATCTATGCCAAGAAGATCGGGATGAGTAGATTTCCAGTAAACGCCGGGTAAACAGCACGGGGTATCTAAACATAATTACGATATACATTTTTCCTTGAACTTATTTAACCAAACATAAAACACATTAATTTCGTATTCCAGCTCATTTATATTAAGAAGATTGGGATAAGTAGATTCCCGGGCGACGCCTGGCAATCAGCACGAGGTATCTTAAAATATAAATGTATAATTATTTTTTCTTCTACTTATTCAACTAAAGAAAAGCATATTAATTTTCATTTATTTAGGCGTAGCAGCGCATGCCTGGTATTAGCTAGTAGGCCTATATAATAAAACGCTCTAGCAGCAGCATTTTTTTTTATTGAAACCAAATTTTGTATATAGCAATTTTTATATGTAAAGATAATGCAGCGAATTCGTGGAATCCATCATTGCATGCATGTAGCTTGAATTTTCATCAGAGGTAATATTACATATAGCTAGAATAGATACGTTAGCTATAGAACAAGGACCCCACGTGACTTGTGTTATCAGCTTAATGCATTAGTGTTAAAACGGATTATCACCATCTCCGCATTACTGTAAGTTCGCCTGTTGGGATCAAATACCACTTATTTCAGCCAATGCGGTTACACACTATTCATGCGTTCATTTACTTACTGGATTATTCCGAAACTATTATTGCATGTTGACCTAAAGACGATCCGCTCTTAAAGTGATCCTCATTAAAACAAAACCATGTGACCTGCTCGCTTTTCATTGGCTATGGATACCGACGTACGTTGTAAAAGCAAAAATAGTTGTTCTCTTCATTAAATTAAAAATATGCCCTCTGAATATACTTGTCACTCTTCACGAATGAAAATAACATTCAAAACATAGAAAATAGTCTAAAATCAATTATTACAAACTTAAAACAGTTTATTAAATATGAATGATGCATTTGAGTCATGATTCAGTCTATTCTGATGCAACAAAATGGCTAAAGGTGTCGAGTCTTTTGTTGATGTGTCGCCATCTAAATTTTAAAAACACAAATCTGGCAAACCTATGATTAGTGGTCAAAAAAGTTATTTTAAATGTATTTCACAAGTTCAGTGAAAAATCTCACCAGTTTTCTTGTAATCTACACCATTCAACAATCACATGTCATAATCACACGTGCACATTGACAGTAATTGTGCCGTGAATGGCGGAAGGATACGATTAGCGTTTGTTGATGTTAGGATCTAGCAGCGTACAAGGTATATGTAGACCTGCTCATATGAATCAAATTCTCTTCTCGAACTGTTTATATGTTGTCTACTTGCTTCAGAATTAAACTATTCAATCGTAAAAAACGAGGGAAATTCTGAAGAAGTGGATGAATTCAAACACCTAGGAACAATAATTACAAATAGAAATGAGGCTCACAAAGAAAGTAAACATTTGCTCAATTCTGGAAATGCATGTTATTATATGATTCTTGTCGTCCCAACTTCTCTCAAAAAACATTAAACTGAAAAAAATTTCAATTCCCACGTAATAATTTCGACATTCTTGTATCATCTCCTGACATGGCGTTATTGTAATACACTTCTGAGTTTGGGGCGCCTGGAAGGCGGAGACCACAGCGGTGACTGTTATTCTCCCAGTTATATTATATGGTTGTGAAATATGGACTCTTACTTTAAAGCATGAGAAAATATTACAAGTATTTCAGAATAAAGTTCTTAGGAAATTTTTTGTACCAAAGAGAGAGACAAATAGACAGGCGAATGGAGAAGACTGCATAACAGTGAGCTACATGACCTTTATAGGAAACCAGATGTAATAAGAACAGATAAGTCCCATATACTGCGATGGGTAGGACATGTGACACGAATGTAGAATGAAAGCGGTACTTCGAAACTCCTTATAGGAAAATGAGAAAATGCGCCGAGTTTGTAGGCCAAGAATGAGGTTGGATAATAACATTAACCATGATTTGAGGGGAGTTAATTATGCAGGGGATGATTAGGAAACATTAGCTCAGGATAGGGGTGTACGGAGAGCTTATATCCGCGCGGATGTGAACCTACGGGTCCCTTAGTACCAACGAGTTAGGTATTATTGCTAGCCTGTTATTATTGCTGTTTATTATTACTTTTATTATTATTATTATTATTACTATTATTATATTTAATATTATTACTATAATTATAATTATTACTAGTATTATAATTATTATTGTTACTATTATTATTATTATTATTATTATTATTATTATTATTATTATTATTATATTGTAGTTAAAATATATCCATTATTTTGTTACAGGTTAGAAGAAAAGAAGTTCAGATGCAGAAAGAGTAAGTACTAACTGTATGCAGCATGGTAGCATGTCCTTTCACTCATTACTAAAGCATAGGGTATCGGTTAGAACTTTCCATCGAACACGATTTTATTTTAATTTTTTTTTTTTGGTTTACCCTTCACTTATTTCCAAACCTTTCCGCAATTTTGCATTTCTTAATTTATTGTCCTTCTCTACGACCCTCTTGATCAGTGTACATTTAACAGATAGCACATCCTGCATATTACACTTTTAGACTATTTAACTCATGCCCCAAATGGGAGTCAATGACCAATTACGTTTCAATGAATTTTTTTTATAAACCAATGACAATCGTGTTTGACCACGATATTTATCGAATTCTATTTACCAAAATAAAGAAAACACCGACTCTATTCAAATACATTGAATATAGCAAATAATGAACAGATTCCTTCGACCTACACATTTGATAATTGTGTGTTCAATAATTGTGTTTTTAAACACTGATATCACTGAATTGTTTCCGACAAAATGAATTAATAACCTATAATATTGATTATATTATACGGTTTGATGTGTTTCATTTTTTCTCCACTAGGGTGCATTCCTGCAATATTACGTTCCTATTTGGCAATAAATAGTATGATCAAGTTGCAGTGATGAACAAATGAAACATAACCAACATTTCTCATTTGTTTTCAACATCGCCGTTTTCATTAAATATATAAATAGGCCTATTTAAAAAAACTAACTATATTTAAAAACGATTTTGAGTAAACAGCTTAATTTTATTCTTTAAATAGTTCTAACAAATGCCACTCTTGATTTTCAAATCCTCTAGATAAATTGGAAATCACTCGTGGCATTACTTATGAGAATACTGTGTGTAACTTATTAAAATTAATACTAATTTTTCTAATATTTGACTTTAAACCCATGATTTAACTCCTCAGTATTTTAATATTCCGGTGTTAAGATATCTGCTACCTGTTTCAGTCTGGTTATAAGTAGTGCAGACTGATAATTTAAATTGGAAACCATCTCAAAACATAGCAGCGTAAAATATAGTTAGCAGTGTAGAATTCATATTTACGAGTATTAGGCCTATTTAGTAGGGTAACTACATACTATTTCATATAACTAGTGTTCGCCAAGTGGTGGAAATTCGACCATAAATAACATGTCACTTTATATTATATTAGACATTGCTAGTTTTAAATTATATTAGGTCATAATCATAAAAATACAGGGTATATATTTATGTTGGAGTTTAACTGATGATGAGGGTGTTAGTTTTCTAAATTAACACCCAGCATCGTGAGGAATTTGGGTAGCTAAAAAACGTAGCGGCTCCACGTTGAGAAAATCAGCTATAACGGCTGGGAAACCGACATGCTGACCACTTGTCATCCCTACTATGGCGGATGATCGTCTACCACTGTGATTAACACATGTACGTGTATTACTTCCCTATAGTTGAAATGTGAGGTTTGGCGCTGAATTTTAGTGCTTTGCAGGCAAAAATGGCGGATATATTTTTTTGGATATATCTTTTGTACATCATATGCTTCTGTGGAAGAAATTTAACTCTTTTCAATAAACACTGCCTAGCAGTTAAACCGAAAGAAAATGAAATGCTTATTTATTTAATCTATTATAGATGTAATGAGTTATATATTTTATGATTATACCATATACTTATATTGACATGTGCTAGATTATATTTTATTATTATTCAGGATTGTCTGTTATATGCACAGGTATCCTCAACCAAAACATACATTCTTTTTCTTCCACACTTCCCGGTCTTTCGTGTCTGTTTCGGTCATATTTATTTTCTTCATGTTGTCTTGAATTCCCTTTATCCACGTTTGCTTTGGTCTATCACGTTTCCCTTTTCCAGGAGGTATCCATTGCAATGTATCTTTGTTTATGCTAGATTATGTATATTTATATTTATTTCGAGTGATGGCAGCGAACTACATTTTCTTACACGCTTAAAGATAAAGCAGTTGTTCGACCAATGGAAATACAATCCATACATCTGGTTTGTTTACAGTACAACTGGAATTTAGCTCAGAATTAGTATAATAAATTTTACGCTTCTAATAAGTATGTATTAAAAGTATAATTTTTATTTATCTATTTATTTATTTATTTTACCTGATGGAGTTAAGACCGTAATGTCTCCTCTTCCACTTCACCAGGATTAAATTATACATACTATAAGAATTAGTCTATGATAAATGATACATAATAGATATAGACTACACAATATGAAGTTGACAAGGGAAAGAAAAAAATAGAAATAATAATTATCATAATCATAATAAGAATCATAATAATAATAACCATAATAGACCGCGGTGGACTAGTAGTTATGCTCATTGCCTCTGGTCCGGAGGGTCGCGGGTTTAAACCCGGCCGGGCTCGATGGATTTTTTTTAGGATGGAAAAATCCGAGGAGCAAGTCCTCCGGGAGGGACTTTAAGCCGTGGTCCCGTGTCTGAAGATTTTCAGGCTCGTAAAAGATCCTTAAGCCTGAATGAAAAGGCCTCTAAACAAAATTTACCGGATTTTCCCGTCCTAGTACTACCTTGTTTCCTAGATGTCAGTATGAGGCGGAACGCTGACCACGGACCACTCAAATGACATCTATACGAAAACAAGTGTAACTAAATTAGTATTGTTCAAATTCTTCCCTGTAGGGGAAGAGCGCCTAAATCTCTGTTAACAGAAACATGGGCTTACAAGATTACAGGACAAGAATAACAAAGTAATAACACTAGATCACAAAGATAGCAGTCTGCTAACAATTCCTCTTCATAGCACTTCCTCCTATTCTACTTCCTTCACAGTAGCCTCTGCCCGCTCCTGGAATCTCCTTCCTCAAGATATCAGGGGTTGCCGCACACTTGGTACCTTTAAGTCACGCTTATACAGTTACCTGTTGTCTAATAATTAATTTTTCTCTATTTATTTAATTTTATACTATGTCATTAATCTTTTCCTGTTTTTTTATATATATTGTACATATATATTTAATTCGTTAAATTTAGAGTAAATCAAAATACATTATAAATATCAATTGTATTGTATTCATAACTTGTAATCGTTTATATTTATAGATATATATTGTAATTTAGATTTAAGACTATTTTTTGTTTGTATTTTTTTTTAAACCTGGTTGAGTGGTAGACAAGGCCTTAAGGCCTTAACTCTGCCAGGTAAAATAAAGCTATTATTATTATTATTATTATTATTATTATTATTATTATTATAATTAGATGATGTAAATTACTTGGTAAATAAAGTTTAAAATATAAAGGTATAATATGAAATACACCCCTGGCCACAGTCTAATAAAATGACTAAAATGTACTGTAATCAGCTTGTTAATTGAGGACGACTCCCTAACGACTTGTGGCAGTATATGCCCTTTTAGGACAAATGCGTGCCCTTAAAGTACTTAACTTGTTCTAACATTTACTACAATTTTGTGTACCGGTACATCCGAGCTGCGTAGATGGCACAGCTGAAGATAGAGTACCGTAGATGTGTACCACGTTCCGCTAGTCTTGTAGGTGATCAGCTGTGTGTTTCTTGCACTTGATGATGTGAACGAAATCATATTTTGGAAAAGAGAATATGTAGCAAGTGAACTCAAGAATGTCACGCCCCCAAAGATTAAGCGCGTTCCGATTAAACAGACTAAGGAAAATTATATTAGGAATTTGTTTCTCTTCATGAATGAAGATTCAAGGAACTGGTGTGAACATGTAATAGAAGAGCAAAACAAGGTCCTCCAGCTGAAGAAACTAAAGACGAAGTGACGGACACGTGCTAAAATTAACCATAATTTTTTTATTCAGTTACAGTTATTACTTTGTTAACATTCTCAAACTTAAGGTACCAGTGGCTTAAGTAGCATTCTATATTCAGTTAAAAACTTTGAAATAGCGAACTTCTTGAGTTTAATTTCTAATCGTGAAAAGGTGTTAATATTTTGTTTTCTGAATGGTTGCATTCAAAACTTTGGACAATGTTCTCATCATCCCAATTTTTATTTCTATATATTATTAATTCGATGTCTAACGCTGTGATCTCGAAGTAGCGTGCTGCCTTGTCATGCAACGGGCCCGGGTTCGATCCCCGGTCGGGGCAGTTTTTCTGGGTGAGGTTTTTATCGGGGTTTTTTCTCACGTGTAAGACAAACGTCAGGAAAACTTTAAGGCCCAAACGGTCCCCGAAATCATATGGCCATCATCATCATCATCATCCTTATCATTATCATCCTTCACCGGTGTGGAAAACAAAGGGAAGCTACCACACCTACAATTCTCTAGTAAAGCTGCAAAGCATAGCATGAAAATTATATGATTGCAGTGAGAGACCTGCCCTCGGGCAGAATTACTATAGATGGATGGATATTAATTTTGTAAAATAATAAAATTTACATCTAACGTGTGTGTTCAACCTAAAAGGCGTATGCAGAATGTAAGATTTTTTTTTTGTATTAGGAATATTCCACAATGCTGTGTTTCTCCATCAAACAAAGTGATTTGTCGCCAGAGGTTCCTGTCTGAAGCATGTTCTTCCTTCAAATCTCTAGCTTCCATACTTCTTCACTCCATCTATCCAACGTTCTCTAGGTCTGCCTCTTCACTTCTTCCATTTGCTTACCAATCAAGGATTTTGTTTCTATTCTATATTCTTCCATTCGTATGAGGTGTCCATACATTTTCAAACATTTTTCCTCTATTTTTTTTCTAACTTGCATAATTTCCCTTATTGTGCTGTTTCTAACTTTATACCTTCTTGAAATTCTTATCGATCGCCTCCAAAAATCCATTTCTACTGCTAACAGCTTGTTGCCTAGTTTTTTACTTACTCTCCAGGTTTCGGACCCATATAATAAATTGCTTTATAACAGAATTTGAAATATAATATTCTTCATTGTGTGTATTATATTTCTATTCCAAAGCACTGATGAAAGGAAATTACTATTATTTTAATATATTACGTTATTATAATTTATTCCTGTATTGATGATGTAGGGCCTAAGTCAGAGTAATGTATATAAAGATAGATACTCCAGTTTCCTTCAATTGAATCAGTTTGGACGAAAGTAGTGTACTAAACTTTAAACCTCATTTATTTCAGATCGTCATATTCAGTCATTCGCACTCGTTTGGGAGACATCCTCAATTTTTGTAAATTAGGGATGGCTACAGCACAAATCGTCATTTGGTTCATAGAGAAATTTCAATCATAAATAGTTATGACGATAGTTAATTGAATGTCCAGATAAGCACGTAAAATGCATTGATTTAATTCACAATAATTGATGGAATCGGCATATAAATTTATCTTTTTATTTCGCGTCATAAATTGAGAGTTATTCTGAGCCATAATTTCATGTTTTATATTTAACAGTTTTGTTTAAATTTTTATTAGAGAATTTGTCAATATATCTCAATCCACGGTATCGGGATCTGTAATCATTGAACCTGAAAAGTTACGATTGTTCGTGGAACATATATGTTCCCTGGAATATGACAATTTATGATCAGTTGTGAATTCTATTAATAGACATAACCTGCAATTCAAAATTAATATGATTGATATACAATGGAAAGAGTAAATGGTTAAATTACAATTGTATTGACTTCGCTGTTATACAGGGTGTTTTAGTACAAATATCACAGACTTCTAGGGGCTTAGAGGGAAATTAGAAGATACAATTTTGATAAGGTATCCATTTCCGGTAATGTATCATTTCGATGTAAAATAGTGTACCGAAATCACTTTTCGGTACGTAACAACTACGTCATCGTGTCTTCCCTCTACAGTGATGTTATAGAACAGTGCCAAAATCCTGTCTTCGTTGTCCTCTCTCCTACATACCTCCCCTCCTTTCCTTCTGCGCTGCGTGTGACTGCGCAACTTTCCCCCGTTATCGGAATCCTCAAATAAGCTGTGCAAGTTAGTATCAGGGTCATCATCATCTTAAGTGTCGTCGTGGTCAGGTTTACTGTAGCTCGAGTGAGCTGTTTTGTTTCATCAGTCCCGTAAGCCAGGGCAGGGAATCCGGACTGTGGACCCTAGCCCTCGGCTGGACTGGAGAGTGAGTGTATGTATGCTTGAATATTATTATTACTATTATTGTTTTTTGAATTATTGATGACCGAGTTTGTTAATTTATTTATTTTATTCATATATTTTCTTTCAATGGTCAAGAAGATAAATTTTTGTTGAATTATTTGTATTTCAATGACCTAATGATTTCATTAAAAATTATTTTTAGTTAACTATGTTTACTAATTGTTTCATATTGATAAATATTCTAAAGCTTTCTCAAGCCAAGTTTATCCCATTTTTCCTTCTAGCTTCCACGATTATAATACTGTTTAGCAATCAGTACTATATGTTAAGTAATTTACAAAGGAAAGGTGGATTAATGTTTGCCTTCTACGGGCCCGGACAAAGGATGCTGAGATAGTTACTCAAAACTTTCAAACTCAGTGTTATAAAAATGTAGGATCACGGCGCAATAGGTTTAAAGATCGAAACACAATGGGCTGATATAGTATGTCTTGTGTTTCATAATACGTATTACAGACTTATAGGTGTTGTACTACAAGTGTGGTTCCACGTGAAAACCTGTTGTTCGTTGCACAAAGTGTAGAAATCATGCACAGGAAATGGCACCTGGGGCAAATCTGTCTGGCCCAATGCATGAACTTTCTGAAGGTTGTATGGGTGGTGTTGATGTTCCTGCAAAACATGCCATACGCTCATGTGGGGGACATCCAAGGCATGGGCAGTGGTTCGAGTACTCATCGACGGTTCTTTTCTACGTGCTGAAGGACATGCTCTTCAAAGTTGAGATTGAGGCGCGTCCGTGGAGCGCCACAGTCAGCCTTCCTAGCTTGGAAGGTATAGTCTCTCTGGTTTAATTTTACGAGAAATTTGTAGAATGAGACAGCTGTACTCACCTCTCTCACTCGCACCAGTGTTGTCGGTGTTTCTTCACCAGATATTAATAGGGGAAAGGGGGAAGAGGAAAACTGACAACAGGGTGGGTTCTTTCTTTTGTATCTGGTACTAAAGTCGTCACTGATCTACCCTTGTATCTCCATCTCTCTCTCTCCCTCTCTGTCTCTCTCTCTGTCTCTCTCTGTCTCTCTCTATGTATCTCTCTCTGTCTCTCTCTGTCTCTCTCTGTCTCTCTTTCTCTTTCTCACTCCCTCTTTCTCTCTTTCTCTCTCTCATTCTCTCTCTATCTTTCTCTCTGTCTCTCTCTGTCTCTCTTTCTCTCTGTCTCTCTCTGTCTCTCTTTATCTCTCTTTCTCTTTCTCACTCCCTCTTTCTCTCTCTTTCTCTCTCTTTCTCTCTTTCTCTCTCTCTCCTCTGTCTCTCTCTGTGCCTCTTTCTCTGTCTCTCTTTCTCTGTTTCTCTCTGTCTCTCTCTCTCTCTCTCTCTCTCTCTCTCTCTCTCTCTCTCTCTCTCTCTCTCTCCCAAGTTAAGTGAGTTATACAACCTGTTTCTCGCAGCCATTGTTGAAGTCTGATGAAAATGGTAGGTATGTGATGGTGTGCGATGAAGCGGAAAGCGTTCTTCATAAATGCGTTCTGCAGCTCAAGCTTTACGTCCAGCTTTACCGTAAGTTATTTATCAGCATCTCTGTGTACTCTTCAAATGTGTATCCGACCATCGTATCCCCTACTATCTCTTCCTATACTGCTCAATGACTGACTACCAACTGACGTGAACGCTGACCCAGCTGAACTGACTGTCAACACAAGACACATGATACCAACCCATCATGTTTCGATCTTTAAACTTGTTTTACATCGAAATTGTACGTTTCTGGACATGGGTTCCTTACTAAAACTTTATCTACTATGTCCCCACTACAACCGCTATAAGTCCATAATTGTCTTGTAAGCCCACGTTTTCCCTTAACAGAGATTAAGCGCTCTCCCCCTACAGGGAAAAATTTGAACCATACTAATTTAGTTACACTTGTTTTCCTATAGATGTCACTTGAGTGGTCCGTGGTCAGCGTTCCGCCTCATACTGACATCTAGGAAACAAAGGTAGCACTAGGACAGAAAAACATACAGGTTTAAGGATCTTTTACGAGCCTAAAAATCTTCAGACTCGGGACCTACGGCTATAAATCCCTCCCGGAGGACTTTGTTCCTTTGATTTTTCCACCCTAAAAAATCCATCGACCGCGGCCGGGTATGAACCCCGCGACCCTCGGGACCAGAGGCAAGGAGCATAATACTTATCTGAAACCACCTGTACAGTTTTATTAGGAACGTAAATTAATTTGAAAACTGTAGTCCATGAGATAGAGGTTGAGACAACTACCTGCTGTATTGAGGTATGAATAAGATTGAAGCCGACATCTGAAGAAATAAATTAATTAATTCAGTTTTTAAAAATGTCGGCCGCGGAAGACCAGTGGTTATGGTTCATGTCTCTCGTCCCGAGGGTCGCCGGTTCAAACCTGGTCGGGGTCGATGGATTTTTAGGATGGAAAAATCCAAGGATAAAATCTCCGGGAGGGACTTAAGCTCGAGTCTGAAGATTTTCAGGCTCGTAAGAGATCCTGAAGCGAATAAAAAAGGCATCTAAAACAAATTTAACGAATTTTCCTATCCTAGTACTGTACCTTAGTATCATATATGTCGCTATGAGGCGGAACGTTAATCCCCGGCCACTCAATGACATCTATCCGAAAACAAGTGTAATTAAATTAGTATGGTTGTATTTTTCCTCTGTAGGTGGAGAACGCCTAAATCTCGTTGAGAGAAACAAGGGCTTACAAGAAGCATAAAAATAAAAATTCCTGTGGATTATAAGTTACCATTCCAGCAACATAAATTAAAAGAAGCATATTGTTGCAGAATGTGAATATTACCTGAGAAAAATACAGGGTGTAACGAAATTCCTATTACAGACTTTGAGGACGTGTAGCAGGGAGCAAGACGCTTACCTTTAGCATAGGAACTCATGTCCGGAAACGTACCGTTTTCCCGCTACACGCAAAATGCCACAACACACATTGCTCTCTCTGACATCTGCTGCTTGTCGTCTCGGTCCACAAGAAGAGCTCGATATGACGACCACCTACGTCGACACAGATACGGTTCCTTCGTACCATGTTCTGGTACCACGCGATCCTTGCTTCTGCATCATCCGCCGCAGCCATAACCCGCGCGAGTAGATCTTCCTCGAATACCATAGGGTAATCGTAACTCAGAAATTATATATGACCTCATAGAAGGCCGAGGCAGGAGAACGTGCAAGGTCTTTGGCGCCGAAAATGCGGGAGAATTGAACGTGTGTTGAGGTATTTTATGTGTAGCGGGAAAACGGTACGTTTTCGGACATGAGTTTCTGTCATTATTTTTAACATTCATTGTTATTACAATTGAGGTTATGTATTATTTTTTTTAATATTAATATAAGTACATTTTTATATCTGTCTTCCTCGTAAAAATTTACTTTTGTTCAAAAATTTTGTTAATTATTGATACCATGAAGGTCTTTCAAAACATGTTTTATCTTCGGCATGAGTTCCAAATAGCATGAAACATGTTTTTATATTCGGCATGAGTTCCAAATAGCATGAAACATGTTTTAAAATGCCTTCGTGATTTCAATAATTAATTAATTTTTTAAACAAAAATAAATTCTGATGAAGGATGACATATATAGAAAAGATACTTATATTACGCTGGTCAACATAATTTTTGTCTCATGAGTACCAATGGTTGTACTTAATGCAGTTTTTATCGTGTTTTCAAATATGTATTCGGAATTTCTCCATCACCCACAGTTTTTTTTATTTCAAATTCAATTAATGGATTTAGATAATTATTTTTTAATAAACGTTTTTTCGTCCATTTGTCCATTGTAAAATAAAACCAAATGAGCTAACTCAGGATATTTCAGCTATGGAAAAGATATATCAAGGCAAAAGAAATCCTAATATGCTGGCCGATTATTGTTGGACCATCAAGAGGGATGCTCCACAGGCGAAATATAGCAGAAAATCGTCATTTCTTACTTTCTAGGCGAGTCCGATGGTTCGAATATTGTTAAGTTACGAATGTAGAAAATATTAAAGTGTTTGAAATTATAAATTCCTGTCTCTCGGAAACCTTGAATGATAGAGAAAACCGATATCATATTTGAATTGAGGAGAAAAAATGCTATTAGAATCACATATTTTTCTTTCTGAGACAAAAAAAGTTTCTTTTTTTGCTCAGTTATTAAAAAAATGAGTTCACAAAAACAACGGGGATAATTAACAGTATAATGAAACCATGTTGCACGTATGGGGGATGAAAGACTTGCATGGAAGCTTCTTGTAGGAAAGCCAGAGGGAAAACGGCCAGTTCATAGACCAAGAATGAGGTGGGAGAATAACATTAACTATGATTTGAGGATAGTAGATTATACAGGGAATGATTGGAAAGCATTAGCTCAGGATAGGGATGTATGGAGAGCTTATGTCCGTGCGGCCATGAACCTACGGGCTCGATAGTGCCAGTGAGTAAGTAAGTAAGTATAATGAAACCATCTTTAGTAAAAAACACAAGTTTACGGCTTTATAAGATTCTCGCAAGACCAATATTAAAATATCGTAGTGAAGCATGGACAATGCGAAGAAGAGATGAAAGCTGAATAACAGCAAATGAGATGCGATTTATGCGCCGTACAGCAGGCAATACAAAGTGAGACCATAAAATAAATCAAGAAATTATGGAAGAGTCGGATGTTGAACCCATTCTCCACCATATACAAAACTACCAGGACAACTGGAAAGCACATCCTCAACGAATGTCATCTCATAGAATTTCAAAAGCTATGCTTCGTTACTGCCCCCAAGGCAAAAGATCGCTGGGACGTCAAAAAAAGCGCTGGATGGAAAATTCTTCTTTGAGGCCGTAACAAGCCACATGATCAAATACTTACATGCATGATGATGACGATGAAGAAAAAAATGAGTACCTATGCTAAACATAGCCGTCGTGGTTCCCAGTACACGTTCTCAAAATTTGTATTGGAAATTTAGTTACACCCGGTATATCTTTACATAAATATACGAGAAAATCAACTGTTAGTTTGGAAATTACTTTTGCAGTAGTGACATGTAAAGGAATTTTTGTTAAATTTCTTTGCTTCTTGTTCTGTCACATAAGATGAATTTTTGTCGCAGAGTTTAATCTTTAGCTCTGAAATCATGAAGTTGCCACAAAACAAGTCTTTCAGCTGCTTCACAGCTGATACTTTTTTTTCTTCAAGAAACGACGCTGTCTGCAAACGTTGTATTGTAAATCCATACATTGTGGGATCGTTACAAAAAGTGAACTCTTCCAGTGCAAAGTTCATGGATTAACTGTGTATTTTTACCGAATTCCAAAGAATTTAGTTTTCTGTATTTCCATCCAATCAAATACTTTCGATTTTTTACACATTCATCGCTCCTATTTACGCACTAGACTCTGATGATTAAAATAAAAATATATCCTCAACTCGTGTCCAATTCAGAATCGAGTCGAGGAATGAGATGAGATGAAGCTCCTATATTTATAGCGGTCTGTGAACTATAAGGGTGCCGGCCGACCACTTTTGACGCACCGTCACAGGGTCGAATGAATGAAATGAAACGAAATTGATTAGATGAATGTGGATAAATTATGGAATGAAATTTGTGGCAGGGGAAAACGGGAGAAACCCCGAGAAAATCCTTTCCAAGCTCCGTTTCGTCAAGAGTCCCTGTAATATATAATATAATAATGAAGTTGGGACGAGAAGAGTCCCTGTAATATATAATAGCGTGAAATTCCAAATTCAGCCTATGTTTAATTTCTTGGTGCATCGCATTCCTATTTCTGATTATTGTTCCTAGGTATTTGGATTCAGCCACTTCTTCAAAATTTCCCTCATTTCCCATTAACTGTCCATTTCCATTATGCAGGACTATTCAGAAAGAAAGAACAGACTTAAAAACATTTATTTCTTCCAAACTATAAAAAATAGAAACACAATTTCAACGTTCCTGGAAAGAGAAAAGTTCAAATTTCACTATTTTATGCATTCAATATGAGCACCATGTGTTATATGACAAATATCAAAACGGTGGCTCATTTCCTGCCACACACGAATCAACTGGTCTCTAGTTATCGAATTCACAGCTTCGACAATTCGATGACGCAGATTTTCAAGAGTGTCAGGCATAGGAGGGATAAAAACACGATATTTTATGTATCCCCACAGATACAAATCACACGGAGTTAGATCTGATGCCCTGGGAGACCACCGGCGATGAAATTGATCTTCCGCTCCTCTTCTTCCAATCCAACGTCCTGTTGTGTGTCGCCATTTTGATACAATCAACATGACAAGCAACAGCGCCAATGCGGCCGAAATCGGAAATTCAAACTTTTCTCATTTCAGTCTGTTCCTTCTTCCCTGAATAGCCCTGTATAGTGTATTTCAATGTGTGAAAAATATATTAGTTTTATTGATGTTTACGTCCAGACCCCAATTTCCCACTGTTACTCAATAGAGTGTGTGTGTTGGGCCTTTAGTATCTCTTTACTCTCGCCTAATATAATAGTTTTTTATTATGTAAAATTATTGCAATTTTTTTATTTGACCGTAACATATGTTTGTCGTGATGAGTGGAAGAGAAAGCATCATAGCCTTAACTCCACCAGGGCAAGTAAAGAAATAAAAATAAAAATACTATATCATTAGCATAAACTAACAGCTTATTAATACCATTGTGTTGTAGGCCTTCTTCATTCTCTAAAGATTTGATGGAATGCTCTAATACAGAACTGAGTATACAGTGCATCTCCTTGCTTTAACCCATTGCGAATTTCTGAAGTGTCCAAAAACTGTTTGTCTACCCACACCCAACTATTTGTACCATTTAGACACATTACAATAATTCTAACAAACTTTTTTAGAAATTCCGAATTCCAGGAGAAAACTATATAACTTCTTCATCTTAATTGAATCATATGCCTATTTGTAGTCTACATACAGTTGGCGTAGAGTGCCATTACATTCCCATTTCTCATACTAAAACTCACATCTGTTGTAAACGTGGTTCCTCTAAATCCATATTGTTCCAGTGATCCTATCTTTTTAAATTTTGGTATTTCCGTTGATAGTATTTTTAAGTTCCTACTTTTATTCAATTGCCAAGTATCAGTTATAATGCTCCTAAATGTTGAACACGCTTCATCAGCATCTTCCGGTATCATGACAGCAGCCGCCGTATTCCGGAAACCAAACTCCATTCATCTCTGTCCATTCATTGATCATCTGACTACATTCATATCTTCTTAAAACACATCCATTTCTGTACTTTAAATTCTTTCATTTCCCTGCTAGGAATTTTTCCAAACTTCAGCACCATATTTATGCTCTGAATTATGGTTTGATTTATTTCGAATTTTCAATTTTTTGTAATATTTTTGTTCCACCAATTAGAGTTTAAAGCATTTATTGCTTGTTTTGTTTGTGTCGATTATATTTTTAATTTCCCTTGTGTTATCGCCTGAATGATCTAATTTTGTACCTAAATAAGTGCATTCAATGCTAGGTTTTAGTTCTTCTGTATTGTTGAAATGAATATTTTCCCTTCGTTCTCGTATACACAGATATTGTTTTCTCTAAATTTATGTAAAAATCTCCATTTTTCGGGTTCTTATTTTAGTTTTCTCACCATATATTTGTTTATTTTATCAAATCGTTAAAAATGCATTAGGACATTTATTGCGAGGTGCCTTGAAACAATGTACATACGGATATACGGGCTCAAATTAACAAGCGCATAACACTAATCCCTTGCAGCTATGAGAGAGATGTGATGAATCTGTTGTTGAAACAGTAAAACTATATCTAGACTTAAACCGCAGACTGAACAAATGTCACGCCATCTCTGTGACTCTACGTAGTTATTACTGCAAGTTTAGTTTACATTTTACACAAAACAAAAAGTAGATACCTTCAAGATAACATGGATTGTTACCAAATTATAATGATGTAAGGTATTATTAATACTTTTATAGTGACCAGCAGCATGGGCTAGTGGTTAGTGTTTCTGACTACAGTTCATGAGGTCCCGGGTTCGATTCCCGGTCAAACTATAGGAATTGTTCCTCAAAGGGAATTATTCTTGTGGTTGCCCATGGTCTGGAATTTAGGTTAAGAACTCTCCTGGCGCTTCATTATCACTTATCACCCATGATATCATCGGGGTAACGTAACTCCGCCTTCTAGGTACCCCAAATTCAGATGTGAGTTACAATTAAGCCAATATCAGGAGAGAATACCAGAAATCTCGAAACAACAACCTGAGGCATTGGAAAAAGTAAAATAAAAATATTATTTGTTATTTTTAGTTGCTGTTAATATTATAATTATCATTATTATTTCTTATTATTGTTGTTATTATTATTGTTATTTTTACTATTATTATTGTTATTATTATTACTTCTATTATTATTATTATTATTCCTATTATTTGTTACTATTGTTATTGCTACTGTTATTATTATTATTATTTAGGTTATTATTAGGCCTATCATTGTTATTAATTATTCCTACTATTATTTAATATTTTTATTATTATAATTATTACTATTATTAATATTGTTTATTATTATTTATTATTATTAATTGTCATTATTATTATTTAAATATTATTATTTATTGTTACTATTACTATTATTTATTATTATTTATTTCTTCTTCTTCTTCTTCTTCTTAGCCCTTGCTTCTCTCAACGAGACTTAGGCGCTCTCCTCCTACAGGGGAAAAATTCCAGGCCCCGGTGGACTAGTGGTTATGCTCTTTGGCTCTAGTCCCAAGGTTCGCAAATTCAACCCCGGCCGGAGCCAATGGATTTTTTAGGATGGAAAAATCCAAGGAACAAGTATTGTGGTTCTTACACGTTAATAATTGCTCATAGATTATGTTTGTCAGATTTATTTTGTTTAACAAAATATTTTTATTGTTATTGTAATAATTATTGTTTTTATTATTATTATTAATAATATTATTATTATCATTGATATTAATATTATTGTTATTGTTAACTAACAAACTCACTAGCAAAATCGAATCCGTAGGTTCATGGCCGCGCGGACATACGCTCTCCATACATCCCTATCCTGAGCTAATGTTTTCCAATCATTCCATGTATATTTCCTTCAAATAATGGTTAATGTTGTTTTCTCCCACCTCATCCTTGGTCTATCAACTGGTCGATTTACTACAAGAAGCTTCCATGCACGTCTTTCATTCACATCCCATTCAATAAAATAGATTAATTCATTTATAATAAAATATACACTTCTACTGTATGTGTGACCATATATTTAGTTGCATTGATATTTACTTCCAGTCCCCAATTTTTTAGTATTACTCAATAGTGTGTGCGTGTTGGCCTTTAGTATCCCCTCGCTATCGCCCAATGGTATTACATCATCAGCATAAACTAACAGCTTATTAATGCCATTGAGTTTTACGTAGGCATTCTTCATCCTCTTAAGATTTGATGGCATGCTCGAGTACAAAATGTATTATTGTTTTTATTCTTTTTGTTATTAATAATATTGTCATTAGAATATAATACTTATTTAATAAATAATACAGGCTTACCACTTTACAGCAGTTCGCCCTTCATTCCTGCTTTCCACAGATTTCTATCTTCCCATTCATTGTCTTTCTTCCATACCCCTCTTCATCATGACATCATATATTCCCTCATATCATGTACTTCTACTTCTCCCACTCTTCCTTCTGCCTGGTACCATCCAATCTAACACATATAAAATACCATTCAGGGATCTAATCGCCTTCCTTGCACTATTTACTCTGCTAATAATATATTTCTCACAAGTAACAGATTTATCTATTATAGATCCAAAATATTTAAATTCTTCAACATGTTTAATTATCATATTATTTATTTGTAGGTCTTCTGAATTTCCACCGATTACCATATATTCTGTATTGATATAATTTATCTTCAGTCCACCTACCTCAAATGCATCTACCAACTTTCTAATCATATATTCTATATCTTCTTTATCTTGTCCTATTATAATCTGGTCATCGGCGAATAATAAATTGTGCAGTAAACGGTCATTAATGTTGATTCCCATTCCCCTACATGACTTATTCCATTTCATTAGTACATCTTCTAAATATATCCTGAGCAATGTTGGTGACATCCCGCATCCTTGTCTTAATCCTTTTGTTATATCAAATTCTGAGGATAATAAGAATATAATAAAAACTGGAATAAGAACAAGAGGACTGGAGGAAATGGAGTGGATGGATAGGGGCGAGTGGAGGAGGAAAGTAAAACTTTAGCCACAGAAATATTTGTAAACATTGAAAGTCTGTATATAAATAAATAAATAAATAAATAATATTAATAATAATAATAATATTATTATTATTATTATTATTATTACTACTATTAGAGTCCGGATGTTAGGCACTTAAAATATTCAAATAGGCAGGCAAGAAGGCATTAAAAATCATTAATATGGGCAATAAAATCTCAAAATAGGCTCTTACAAAATGGACTACAACGTAAATTTTTACAGCCCTATGTTAAAATAAAATAGCCGGTACTTGTTATTTCGCCTAACGGGAGCCCATTGAGGTGGAAACTATCTACCAGCTAGGTTATTGTCTTTTTGCCACTCTTATCCTAAAATATTCTAAGAGAATTTATAAAAATGACACTTGAAAATTTCTATGACATGATATGTGTCATGAAATCTGTCCATTTCAATTGATTTCATTTAAATACTAAGTTAATTTCGACAGAAAATGGCAAACAGGTCTTTGTAGGCATTATAAGCTGAAATAGGCATTTATAGACAAAATTAACTTCATGGAAAACAACTCTACGATCGTAGGTATGAACTTATATGAAGTCACTTTTACAGTAAAGTGAAGTGATCCCACAACAGGCCTCAGGAGGCCCTTGGGGTAGCAGGAGGTTAAGGCTCCCACTTTTTCTAGACAATCGGCACTTTATGTCAGCCGGGTTGTCAGCCCTGCGTGACGGCCGCCTTTACCCCCAGAACAAGCGTCTGGTACTCATTTCCGTTAGAGGCTGAGTCGACCCCAGGGCCATAGTGCCGCCAGAGGGTTTGGGTCAGTTTAAAAATCCTGACCCCAACGGGACTTGAACCCTCGACCCTCCGGCTTGTAGCTCAGTGCCTTAACCACTACGCTACGGCACTTTTACAGTATCTGTAATAAATAACTGTAGGCATTTTCCCTAACATCCGGTCTCTAATTATTAATATTATTATGATTGGAGAATACTCAATTAGAACGGTACACGCACAACAGATGTAGTGATTGAGTGAGTCCACGTCATTAGAACGGTATTACCTCAAAACAACCACATGATGGGTCAGGCAGGTCATCAACTTGATTTAGGTAATCAGAACCAACGTAACCCTGTAATGTGATCACCTAGCTGTCACGTCATTACCTTAAATATTCGAGCCGAGCGTATTAAATAATCATTCTCTAGCTGATTACCCGGTGCTGTCCAGGTATTTATTTTATTTCTATCTTCTTGTTGTATACTAACTATATAACTCACTGGTACTATCGAACCCAAAGATTCATGGCCGCGCGTATATAAGCTCTCCATACTTCCCTATCCTGAAGCTAATATTTTCCAATCATTCCCTGTAATAATCTACTTCCCTCAAATCATAATTATTGTTATTCTCACCTTATTCTCTGTCTACCAACTGGGCGTTCTCACTCTGGTTTTCCTACAAGAAGCTTCCAAGCACGTCTTTCATTCTTCATTCGTGTCACATGTGCTGCCCACCGCAGTCTACGAAACAACTGTTCTTATTATATCTGGTTTCCTGTAAACACCATGCAATTCACTGTTTTGTAGTCTTCTCCATTCACCTATCTCTTCATCTCTCTTTGATCCAAAAAAAAAATCCTAAGTACTTTGTTCTCAAGTACTCGTAATCTTCTCTCCTCCCTTAAAGTAAGAGTCCATGTTTCACATCCATATAATATAACTGGTAGAATAACAGTTTTATATATTTTCAGTTTAATGTTTTTTTGAAAGGAGTTGGGAAGTCAAGAGTCTCTGTAATGCATAATAACACGCATTTAAAAAATTGAGCCTATGTTTAATTTCCTTGTGCATCTCATTCCTGTTTGTGAGATTATATGAACTCTTAAAAATAAAAGGACTCTAGAAGTGGGTTACAAAATCGCCAATGCAAAGAGAGAATGCTAGAATATCTAAATAACATCCTTGTGACATTGATTAAAAAATATATATTACATAAACAGTTAACAATTAAAAAAAACAAGTGACTTATGTGAAAGGTATTGAAATATTCGCGAGACATGAGTTAAAAATTAAAAAGAAATAGACCATTTGTTTAGATTTTTAATAAGTTGGCATTCAAACCCAATATTTTTGATTTATTATATAATACGTGTCCACCACTGTGGTCTCGAGGTAACGTGCTGCCTTGTCACGCAGCGGGCCCAGGTTCGATCCCCGGTCGGGGCAGTTTTTCTGGGTGAGGTTTTTATCGGGTTTTTTTCCTCACCTGTAAGACAAATGTGAGGAAAACTTTAAGGACCAAACGGTCCCCGAAATCATATGGTCATCCTTACCATTATTATCATTATCATCTTTCACCGGTGTGGAAAGCAACGGGAAGCTACCACACCTACAATTCCCTAGTAAAGCTGCAAAGCATAACATGAAAATGCTATGATTGCAGTGAAAGACCTGGCCTCCGGCAGAATTACTATGGATGGATATATTTATTATATGATTAATTATAGATTAATTATATGTTCATTATTTAATTAATAATAATTATAAAATTAAATGGAGTGACAAAAATTTTATAAAAAGAAAATAATTACCAAAAAAGATTATAGCAGAAATGGCCTATGTAAAAAAGAACAAAATATAGTATTAAATAAACAAAAAGATTTAAATGAATGGTGTGAAACATGCGATTCCTTGCTAAAATATTTTCAACTATAAATTGGAATTTTATATCTATTCATTTAAATTCCGATTCCGATTGAGGGTCTTTCCACTTTTCAGCGGTTGCCCTTTTAACAGCCGGCTGCTGGCCCTTCACATCCACATGTGTCAATCACAGAGGTAGATGATCAACAGCCAGTGTAGGGGTGACATGTGGTTATCATGTCGAGTCCCCCAGCCGTTATAGCTGGTTCCTCAACCTGGAGCCGCTACTTATTGTAGCTACCCAATTGCCTCACGATGCTGAGTGGGCACCGGTCCCATACTGGCCGAAATACCATGAGAAAATTTCTTCCCCCATGGAGACTCGAACCAGCGCAAGTCCCGTAGCTCTGCGCCAAAGCTTCCTACCTTAACCGCTCGGCTACGGCGCGGGACTTCATTTAAATTAATATAAAAAAACTAAAATTGTCTTGGTGATGGTAACTATGTATTATAAATTTATGAACAACCATGTTTTGAAAATTATCTCACATAAGGAGATTGAAACGTCGACTTAATAAATTTATGTTCTGACTGTGATAACGTTTAGTCTTGTAATTATTAATTTAAGATTTATGTCACTCAATGCTCATATTAGTTGTAAATCGTGTTACTTTGAGCTCAAAGAGATGGGAATTCAACTTCACGTTGATCTTTAAATACCTTAATCTCTATAATCACTGCCCTTAATGCTGGATTACGATTAGAGACATTATATCGAGAATTCTAACAATTGTGTGTATTTCCATAGCAATATGATTGGCACAATTAAAGCGTCATCTTAAGAACTAATTACGTCACTTGATTGTAATTTATCAGCTTCCCTCGTGGAATTTGGATTAAGCGTCTGATTTCCACAGCTTAGCAAGGCTTGAAATGCAATTATGTAGGCTTCAAACTACAGAGTGATTCTTAAGTACAATAGCGAACTCATAATTATATACAAGGAACTAGCTAATTACCCGGCGTGTGCTGCTAATCCTAAGTAAATGAAAATTAATGTGATTTTATGTTTAGTTGAATAAGTAAAAGGAAAAATAATTATAAATATATATCGTAACTGTTTTAAGATTCCCCGTACTGATTACCCGGTGTTGCCCGGGAATCTATTTATCTCGATCTTCTTGGCATAAATGAGCTAAAAGACAAAATTCATTATTGTGAGTTATGCGTAAAAGAATACCCGCCATGTGCTGCAATGCTTGCACAGGAATCTACGTACTTGTATCGATCTTCTTAGCATCAATGAAAGACAAAATTGTTATTGTGAGTTATCTGTAAGAGATAAACATATGCTGTCGCGAACGTTTTTTGTAGAGCTTTTTCAGTTATTCAATTCTGTGTACATTAATTTTGTGTAATAGTTATGGTTTAGGCAGCGTAAGCCATTTAAGCATCCAAAGAGCTACTTTTTTTCACGTTTTCCATTACAAAGGGTGATTAGTAAGGGTGTAGGAGTTGAGTATCACAGCTCTCTTATAGCCTATGTTCATCCCGGGAATCTCCTTGCAAAAAGCCGCATCGCAATTGGATCAACGGTATGACCGCACATAAAGTACGAACGAACAAACAAACAAACAAACATTATTTTTATATATTAGATTTGAGCTGTGGCAGTACAGTGCAGTGAATTGCTCGACTGATATCAACATACCTGCAGAGCTGATGAAAATGCATCAAACAAAGAGTTTTGTTTTGAGAAAACAGTTAAAAGTTAAAAAAAAACAATTCTTGTGTTTTTAAAATTCCATCTATAGGCTATGTAGTGTCTCCTTGGTGGACCAAATTTCCAACCGCAGTTAGAAGCAGTCGGCACGTTTCGACAATTAAGCTGTCGCTTTCAGAACTGGGTAATAACTGAGTTATTAGGTTTAAAAATGTCGACGCGATTCGACAGCAATGCTACCATTCTCAAGTCTTAGTAATAACTCAGTTAATAGGTTAAAAAGGGTCGAGTCGTTTCGACGCTTTATTAAAAAATCAATAATAACTGGACGGCATTATACATCAACCGGCTATGCACCAGTATGTAAGTTTCGAGAAAATACGTTTAAAGTTTAAGTCAATCTTCACTATTTATTGTAGCGCCAAACTAACAATACTGGATATTGCAAGTTATTTTCCTTGTTTGACAGTTATGCAAAAACAATCTAAGAGCGGGAACATTTGGCGCTTAGCTACATGATGCAAAATTTAGATTAGCATTTAAGAAGAATCTGGTCTCATAGCTGTTGCAAAACATACAATCTATGACAGGATTGATGGCTTTCACACGTTTATTTAATAATAAGGCTATATTTATAGATTTGGAGCTAAAGTGTGCGTATGCCTACACTTATTTCATGAGCCACTTCAAAAAAATACATCAAAATCTATCTATTTTTAATGGCGCTTAGCCGGTTGATGCATAACACCATCTAATTGAGTTATTAAGATTAAAACCGTAAGATGAATGGACAAATAGATCAGAAATATGTTTGGTTTCTGAAGCGAGCAATGTTGTAACTCTGGATTTTATTGATTATATATTATTTATTCAAAAGTGTCTCGAAAATTTCATATAATCATCACGTATAGTTCTTGAGAAAATATTATTAATAGAATAATACTTCGGAAATTATCCATAAATCATTTCGCATTTAATGGTTTAAGACTTCTAAAACAACGTGTACGGGTATATTTTTAAAAAACGAATTGTTGGCTTAGTTAACAAGTAAATCATGGCATCAGATAGTTTTCAGAGATATATGTTTTTTGATTAATAGGTATTTACGAGAAAATGAGGGAAATTTTGAAGAAGTGACTGAATTCAAAATACCTAAGACAATAATTACAAACAGAAATAAGGTGGGCAAAGAAATTAAACATAGGATCAGGTCTGGAATTCATGTTGTTACACATTACAAGATTCTTTTCGTCCCAACTTCTCTCAAAAACCGTTAACTAAGAATGTACAGGGTGTAACTAAATTCCCATTACAGACTTTGAGGAGGTGTAGTGGGGATCAAAACGGTTACGTTTAGCATAGGTCCGGAAAAGTTCCGTTTTCACACTACACGCAGAATACCACAACACACGATCAATTATCCGCATTTACGGCGCCAAACACCCTGCAGGTTCTCCCGACTTGACCCCGGTAGAATACAACCTTGGGGCCTTGTTAAATACTTGATTTCTGAGACCCGAACTTGAGACGGATGTACTGTATATTTGTTGACATAGGCGGTTGTCACATCCAGCCTTCCTTGTGGACTCAGACAACAAGCATCAGGTATCAGAGATAGAAACGTGTATTGTGATATTTTGTGTGTAGCGGGAAAATGTACGTTTCCGGACGTGAGTTCCTATGCTAAACGTAACCGCCTGGTCCCCACCACACTTAAAGTCTGTAATGGGAATTTTGTTACACTCTGTATAAAACTGTTATTCCCTCAGTTATGTTATATGTGTCCACCGCTGTGGTCTCGAGGTAGCGTGCTGCCTCGTCACGCAACGGACCCGGATTCGATTCCCGGTCGGGGTAGTTTTCTGGGTGAGGTTTTTATCGGGGTTTTTCCTCATCTGTAAGACAAATGTCAGGAAAACTTTAAGGCCCAAACGGTCCCCGAAATCATATGGTCATCATCACCATCATCATCCTTATCATTATCATCATCATCCTTCACCGGTGTGGAAAGCAACGGGAAGCTACCATACATACAAGTCCCTAGTAAAGCTGCAAGCATAGCATGAAAATGCTATGATTGCAGTGAAGGACCTGCCCTCAGGAAGAATTACTGTGGATGGATATTATATGAGTGGTTAAGGCAAGAAGCCTTGGCGCAGAGCTACGGGACTTGCGCTGGTTCGAGTCTCCATGTGAGAAGAAATTTTACTCATGGAATTTCGGCCAGTATGGGGCACGCCGTAGCGTAGTGGTTAAGGCACTGCGCTACAAGTCGGAAGGTCGAGGGATCAAGTCCCGGTGGGGTCAGGATTTTTAAACTGACCAAAACCTTCTGACGGCACTATGGCCCTGGGGTCGACTCAGCCTCTAACGGAAATGAGTACCAGATGCTTGTTCTGGTAGTAAAGGCGGCCGTCACGCAGGGCTGACAACCGGCTGGCATCAAGTGCCGATTGTCTAGAAAAAGTGGGAGCCTTAACCTCCTACTACCTCAAGGGCCTCTCGAGGCCTAAAGCGGGATTACTTTACTTTACTTATGGGACCGGTGCCCACCCAGCATTGTGAGACATTTTGGGTAGCTACAATAAGTAGCGAATCTAGGTTGAGAATACCAGTTATAACGGCTGGGGGATCCGACATGCTGACCACATGTCACCCCTATACTGGTAGAATGATCGTCTAGCTCTGTGATTAACACATGTGGATGTGAGGCCAGCAGCCGTATGGTCAGCCAAGGGCCTTCTAGGTCTGTCGCGCTTGGAGGGAGAGAGAGGATATTATATGTATGCGAAACATGGACTCTTTCTTTAAGGGAGGCAAAAAATAACGAGAATAAAGTTCTTAGGAATATTTTTGGTCCAAAAAGAGATGAACAGACAGGCGAATGGAGAAGACTAGGTAACAGTGAGTTAATGATCTTTATGGGAAACCACATGTAATAAAAACAGTTAAGTCTCGTAGACTGGGATGGACAGAACATGTGGAACGAATGGGGAATGAAAGAGTGCTGGCATGTAGAATGACCTACAAACGGAGAGGTTAAATGAAATAAAGCTAGAGAGGCAGACATACTGGAAATAGAACACCTGCTAATGATCGCTGTTAAAAATACTTACATAATTCGATTAACAGCTTAGTGTGGCCAGAAAAAAAAAGGCTTCATTGGAAGAACTTTGTGGCTGATAATTTTCACACGGGACGGAAATTCGACTGCGGTATCGCTTCATTCAACTTTTTTCATTGGATTAAAAGTGCAGTCCTGCCAATCTATGTGACGTACGCCCTAAGGGCTCACTTCACAGTAACGCTTCCATGAGTGCAATCAAATTACAATTCAACGTAAATGTACTATGAAAGCTCCGTAAAAAAATATAAAATTTGACTGTATATGAACGTCTATTTATGAGGTGGTTCGACAGGTATGTTCTAATGTTTTTGTATTAAGTTTCTAATTCTCGGTTAGTTCTAATTCGCCAGACTTCATTGTCGCTAGTTGGACCATATATCTTCCATAAAATTGTCTTTTATAACACCAATACACACTACACTTTAAGCAAAATTTTACAAACTGTGATGTACTTTTTTAATTCCTTCATAAACTCCTGGAACATTTCATTCCTAGAGTTACATTTTTCAAAATATTTCCCACGACTATTTAACTCATGCCCCAAATGGGAGTCAATGACCAATCACATTACAATGATTTTTATTTACAACCAATCACAGTCGTGTTTCGCCTCGAATTTATCAACCGAAGTTTATCATATTAAAGAAGGCTTTTCCTTTTTAACATTTTGAAGAGGTCATAGCATTATTTTGCAGTGACTGACTCTCTAAGAAATACGGCTACCAAATTGTATATATAGTGCATGAATGTCAGCAGATAGCGCATGCGGGAGTTAACATAAAACATTTATAACAATTGATTATACCACAAAAAAAAGAAACCACTGTTTGCACTTTCTTAATCGAATTATTTTCCAGGAAATAACGTTGCAGAAAAACATAATTGACATATGTACATCATAGGACATCAAAAATTAATGAATACCTATAATGTTGGTTATAAATTTCTCCACTAGGATGCATTCTTACAATATTGCGATCCTTTGGCAATAAATAACATGATCTGGTTGCAGTGATGAACAAAATAAGCAAATGAAGCGTACCAATCGTTTCTCATTCGTTTTCAAACATCGCCATTTACATTAAATATATAAATATTTTAAAATAACTATAGTTAAACAATGATTTGTGAGTAAACAGCTTAATTTTATTCGTTAAATAGTCCTAACAAATGCCACTCTTGATTACCAAATTCTCTAGATAAATTCACTCCTCATTTCGTGTGTAGTGGATTTATCGATAATTTGGAAATCACTCGTGGCATTACTTATAATAAATAACTTACATGACCAGATTCTAACTCTGGGGCACTTATCTGACAAAATAGTTGATAATGTTCAATAATTAAAAATTATTTTTAATACTTGGTCTTTTCTTACTAAAGTATCATAAAATTGAATAGATAGAAACCAACCTATGATTTTTACATTTTTTCTAACGATTATTTCAATATGTTTTTCATAAGTAATACCACGAGTAATTTCCAAATTATCTAGAGAATTTGGAAATCAGAGTGGCATTTGTTAGGACTATTCAACGAATGAAATTAAGCTGTTTACTCAAAAATCATTATTTAACTATCCATCCATAGTAATTCTGCCCGAAGGTAGGTCCTTCACTGCAATCATAGCATTTTCATGCTATGCTAGCAGCTTTATTAGGGAATTGTAAGTGTGGTAGCTTCTCGTTGCTTTCCATACCGGCGAAGGCTAATGATGATAATGATAAGGATGATGATGATGGCCACATGATTTCGGGGACCTGTCTTACAGGTGAGGAAAAACCCCGATAAAAATCTCTCCCAGAAAAACTGCCCCAACCGGGGATCGAACCCGGGCCTGCTGCGTGACAAGGTATCACTCTACCTCGAGACCACAGCGGTGGACATTTAACTATAGTTATTTTTAAATATTTATACATTTAATGTAAACGGCGATGTTTGAAAACAAATGAGAAACGATTGGTAAGCTTCATTTGCTTCTTTTGTTCATCACTGCAACCAGATCATATTATTTATTGCCAAAGGATCACAATGTTGTAAGAATCCACCCTAGTGGAAAAATATATAACCAACGCTATAGGTATTAATTCATTTCTGATGTCCTATGATGTAAATATGTCAAGTATATTTTCTGCAACGTCATTTCCTGAAAAATAATTCATTTAAGAAGTGGTATAATTAATTGTTGCAAATGTTTTTATATTATCTCTCGCAAGCGCTAACTGCTGACATTCATGCACTATATGTACAATCAGGTAGCCGTATTTCTTAGAGAGTCAGTCACTGCAAAGCAATGGTATGACCTATTCAGAATGTTAACAAGGAGGTGCTTTCTTTATTATGATAAACTTTAGTTGGTAAATTCTAGGCGAAACACGACTGTGATTGGTTGTAAATAAAAATCATTGAAACGTGATTGGTCATTGACTCCCATTTTGGGGCATGAGTTAAATAGTCTATGATATTTAACTAAGAGTACATACCTAGCATATATGCGTGGGCAGCCGTACTGATTTTAAAGAATATTCAATGCAACAATAAGACTCGTTCCAGTGCAGCCAACATAGTGTATGTACTAATTAACTGTACACATATACTTCAGAATTGCAGAAGTTACTATTTATTTTTTAGCGTTGCAATCTTTCACAGGTTAGAGTGCTTAAGTTGAGTTAGGTTAGCTTTTAGGTTGGGTTTTCACAGGTTAGAGTACTAAATTGCGTTAGGTTAGCTTTTAGTTTAGTTAAATATGGTGTATATAATCGGCTGCATCCCGTGATTCTATAGTGTAAACACAGCCCCGCGTTTGTTGGCGCATGTGAATGGTGTGTGAAAAATTTTCGCGTCGCATGTTGAACATTATTTACCAAAAATCTTTTAAGACCCAGAATAACAATTCTCTTAAATCATATTGCACAAACGAAGAGAAGAATGTCTGTCTAAGGGCCACAAACACATAGAAGCTAAATATAAGAATCCAATGACACGGGCCATGCCGCCTGAAATGGTCGTCGAAACCAAACACAGGCCTATAGTGCATTGGGCTCATGTGGACATTAGGGTGTTCCAAATAATTCGAACTGTTTTACTTTTAACGCATATCCTCTTAATTTAATTGTAAGTACAATTTAGTGTACGTAGTCCCAAGGCAACCCATGCAGACTTGTTTCGAAACATATCAGTACTTGCTAACTAAAACTCCAAGCGCGGCAGGCCTAAAAGGCCCTTGGCCTACCAGCCGGCTACTGGTCTCACATCCATATGTGTTAATCAGAGATGTATCCAGCAAGTGTAGGGGTGGTAAGTGGTCAGCATGTCGGGTTCCCCAGAAGTTATAGGTGGTCTTCTCAACCTGGAGTCGCTACTTATTGCAGCTACCCAAATGCCTCACGATACTGGGTGGGTACCGGTCCCATACTGGCTGAAATTCCATGAGATAATTTCTTCCCACTCGGCTAAGGCGAACGAAATTTGAACGATAATGTTTTAATTGTAAAATCGTAAATAGTAAAACGTTTTGAGGATATTGATGTTTTATTTACTAAATAACTTTTAGTTCTAGAGAAAACAATATATATAATAACCCAGCACAAATTTCCATGTCCTATGTTTGGCATGAAGTCAGCAAGGGATGTTATGATCCAATCGCAATTATATGTATTTGAGTTATTTAGGTCAAAGAGAAAAACATAGAGGTTATGCGTATTTGATTTTGCGAAAAAAAAACCTAATTTATGTCCTGGAAGCCTTGGGAAATCTTAGTGAACACACGTGTTATAGACTTTCCTGTAAGTGCGCATCTTTCCCTACCGTATACCATAATATGTTTAATAACACTGGGGCACGCCGTAGCGTAGTGGTTAAGGCACTGAGCTACAAGCCAGTGGGTCGAGGTTCAAGTCCCGCTGGGGTCAGGATTTTTAAACTGACCCAAACCCTCTGGCGGCACTATGGCCCTGGGGTCGACTCAGCCTCTAACGGAAATGAGTACCAGACGCTTGTTCTGGGGGTAAAGGCGGCCGTCACGCAGGGTTGACAACCCGGCTGACATAAAGTGCCGATTGTCTAGAAAAAGTGGGAGCCTTAACCTCCTACTACCCCAAGGGCCTCCTGAGGCCTGTTGTGGGATCACTTTACTTTACTAATACTGGTCAACATGATTTTTGTCTCATGAGTAACAATAGTTGTACTTAATGCAGTTTTTAACGCGTTTTCAAATATGTATTCGGAATTTCTCCATCACCCACAGTTTTTATTTTTTAATTTCAATTACAATTAATGGATTTAAATAATTATCTTTTGAATAAACCTAGATTTCCTCCCGGAAAATCTTGGCGCAGAGAGCGATGAGCACGGGGAACACTTTCATCAGGATATTTCAGCTATGGAAAAGAGATTTCAAGGCAAATGGAATCCTAATATGCTGGTCGATTATTGTTGAACCATCAAGAGGGATGCACCACAGGCGAAATATAGCAGAAAATCGTCATTTCTTACTTTCTAGGTGAGTCCGAACGTTCGAATATTGTGTAGTTACGAATGTAGAAAATATTCAAGTGTTTGCGTCTCTCGGAAACCTGGCGTGATGGAGAAAATCCGATATCATATTTGAATTCAGGAGAAAAAAACTATCAAAATCACATATTTTTCTTTCTGAGACAAAAAAAAAAGCTTATTTTTTGTTGCTCAGTGTAATTAATTTGTAAAGTCTTATTTATATTTAATTATGTACGTATCTAGAACAGGCATGTTAATATGTGCTCACTTGGCATAAATTCAACCCTACGTCGAATAGTCTGACAAGGTAAGGCACTGCTACTCACTTGTCAGTTGTGTGTTTCATTAGGAGTACACCTGTATGTGGCTAGTAGGGGGGCCGCCTTTTCACATCTAGTAAGCACTAATTAAAATCCCTGAACTAGAAGTTATAATTTTGTTAAACAATGGAATAAATAGAGCGTGTAAATTGCTGTTAGATAATTTGGTGTGGTTTGCAAATTAATCGGTGTGGTCAGGTCATTGATGTTATAATATGATTGGTCTTGGGGTGAATTTAAATTCAGCAAACCGCTAGCTGCAGTTTAACCTGCAAATTGTCGGCATTGGAACATCAAAGTGTACAGTGCTTTAGATTTATATTTTGTATTAATAATAATAATAATAATAATAATAATAATAATAATAATAAAAATAATAATAATAATAATAATAATAATAATAATGATAATGATAATGATATAATGATGATGATAATAATAATAATAATAATAATAGTAATAATAATAATAATAATAATAATAATAATAATATACTTTTTATTCAGTGCCTCAGGTTGTCATTTCGATATTTCTGGTGTTTTATCCTGGCATTGGCTTAATTGTAACCCACTGGGCAACCACAAAAAATTATGTGGTTTGACCGGGAATCGAACCCTGGACCTCATGAACAATAGTCAGAATCGCTGACCACTAGACCATGTGGCTCGTCGTAATATTAATATAAAAATGAGAAAAATGTTAGTGAAGGAAGAAAAGTAATTGAAATGTTAAATTCATTGATATGAAGTAAAAATATTATAAATAAAAAACAAGTCTTAATGTTTAAATCATTAGTACAAAGTGTTATATTGTACGTATGTGCAGAGTCCTGAACTATAGGTACACAGCGCAAGCAAAACATTATTGATAGCAGTGATGGATTTTTCTGTGAAGAGCAGGAGGAAAATCAAGAAAGGAGAAAATTCGGAACCAGAAAATTAGAGGCCTACTAGAAAGTAGAATATTATATGGATCGGAGGTTTGTACAATGACACAACAACATGTCAACAGAATAACTTCAGTTCAAATGGAGTTTTGAGAAGAGCTGCCAGAAAATCTCGACTGAAAAAAAAATTAAAAATCAGAAATTAGAAATTGGATGAATGCAGAAAGAAATATAATGGATGAGATTGAATACAGAAGGCTAAAATGGTATGGACACGTAAGAAGAATGCAGGATGGAAGACTACCAATGGAAGGAAACAGAAGGAAGGTCAAGAAAAACCTGGAAGAACAACATTCAAAATTCAATGAGGAAATTTGGTGAAACAGATGAAGACACAGAGGACAAAGAACGATGGAGAACTTTAATTAAGGGAAATTTGTGAATGTTTGTTGCAAACTGATAGTCTATAAGTCCGTACTTACACACACACTGGCACTATCGAACCCGTAGGTTCATGGCCGCGCAGACATACGCTCTCCATACATCCCTATCCTGAGCCAATGCTTTCCAATCATTCCCTGTATAATGTACTTCCCTCAAATCATAGTTAATGTTGTTTTCCCACCTCATTCTTGGTCTACCAACAGGGCGTTTTCCTTCTGGCTTTCCTACAAGAAGTTTCCATGCACGATTTTCATTCCCCATACGTGCAACATGTCCTGCCCATCGCAGTCTACGAGACTTAACTGTTCTTATTATATCTGGCTTCCTATAAAGACCATGTAGTTCATTGTTATGTAGTCTTCTCCATTCACCTGTTTGTTCATCTCTCTTTGGTCCGAAAATTTTCCTAAGAACTTTATTCTCAAATACTCGTAATCTCCTTTCCTCCCTTAAAGTAAGAGTCCATGTTTCGCACCCATATAGTATAATTGGTAGAATAATAGTTTTATATATTTTCAGCTTAACGTTTTTTGAAAGGAGTTGGGACATCAAAAGTCTCTGCAATGCATAATAGCATGCATTTCCAGAATTGAGCCTTCCGTAGTCATTCATATTTATTTATTTTTTTTAGTTCATGTTAATTACTAAGATTGGTTGTAGAAAACCCTCAATCATGAGGAAAGTTCTCAAAATGAATGAATTAATCATCATCTTCTTCTTCTTCTTCAAGGTATGGGCCTGAGACGTTCCGCTCCCCGCTGCACAATAATGCTACATATCGTTCTTCCAACGTCGTTTCGGTCTTCCTACATTTCTTCAGCCTTCAGTTCTACAATAAACTATATGTTTTGATAAACGATTATTTGGCAAGAAATAATGAATTACTTAAGAAAATAATTACTTAATTACTTCATCCATCCACTGTTCCCTGGGTTTCCCCCTTCTCCTCCAGCCTTCAGAATTCCATTCTAGCAACATTATTGGGAATATATTATTCTCCATTCTCTTCAGATGCCCATGCCACTTGAATCTTCGTTCTTCTATTAATTTTATAACATTATGTTTAACATTAATTATTTCTATTAATGTTAAACATAATATTATATAAGTAATAGAAGAACGAAGATTGAAGTGGCATGGGCATCTGAAGAGGATAGAGAGTAAAAGAATCCCAAGAATGATGCTGGATTGATATACTGAAGCCAGGAGGAGGATGGAGAAACCCAAGGAAATGGATTGATGGAGTAAGTAGAAACATGATCAGCAAAGACTCAAAGAAGAAGATGCTGAAGATACAAATCTGTGGTGGAGCAAAATACATTTGGTCTGAAGGATAACTACTGTAATGTAGTTTATTGTATTATGTGGGGTATACCTAAATGATGTACAGTTGTAAATCAATTAGTGATTGATTTATGTTCTCGAAGCTAAATTTATTAATCTCATAATGTGTGGACATAACAAGCTCCTTCATATTGCTGGCAATTTTTATTCCGCCATTAACTGTTATGTCTCTATCGCTCCAGTAGACTGTTCTGAATGGTGGTTAGTTTTATATCGGAAATCCATTTGAAAGGGATAACAGTATTAGTGGCTTTATTGAACATTTTTATGTCTGATCTATAATAGACGGTGTTCATCTAACTGAACATACTGCATAAAAATAAATTGCTGACAATGTAGAACCATAGATTCATGACCGCTCGGATACAACCTCTCCATATATCCCTTTCCTGAGCTAATATTTTACAATTATCTCTTGTATAATCTACTTCCCTCAAATCGTGGTTAATATTATTCTCCCACCTCATTCTTGGTCCAACAACTGAGCGTTTTCCTCTGGTTTTCTTAGATGAAGCTCGTATGCCCCTCTTTCATTCTCCATTCGTGCCACATGTCTTACCTATCGCAGTCTACGAGATAGGACTGATCTTGTTATAGGTCAGTCTGGTTTCCTATAAATATATTGCTCACTGTTTCTACATTCGCCTGTTTGTTCATCTCTTTTTGGTCCAAAACATTTATAAAAACTTTATTCTCAAAATCTTGTAATATTTTCTCCTCCCTTAAAGTAAGAGTCCATGATGCAAATCCATATAATATAATACAATACAATACAATACAATACAATACAATACATCTGGTTAATAACATTTTTATATATTTTCAGTTTCTTGAGAAAAGTTGGGACGACTAGAGTTTCTGAAATGTACAGGGTGTCCCAATCAAACTTCCCACATTTTAATTAATCATAACTAACAAAGTATGCGGAATTATGAAATAAGGCCGGTATTAAAAGAAACAGAAACTCAAAGAATTTTCATTGCCACACATTGCCAGATACTAAACACCTCTATACGTGCACCGTAAGTAGCACGAACAATATCAAGTCTCTATTCGATTTCGTGCAACGTTCTGTCCAACATGTCCATTGAACTGCCGGGAATCTTGGCAAATTGATTTTTGTGGACTTCTCTGAAATCCTGTTCTAATTTCCTCAATATTTTCTTCTGAAGCACGTGTACGTGCACCTCCTGATTATTTTTTAACGCTTCCAGTCGCCAGAAACTTCTCAAGCCATGCCTTAATGGTCTTCACATCAGGTGCATATCCTCCACATTCTCTCCGGTAATTTATTTGCACTGTAATTATTGTCTTCGTCTCTGCATACCAGAAAACAGTTTGTGCTCGTTTGCTGAGGAGTCGCCATTTTGTTTTATGTCATTATTGTCCAACATGCGATAGATGAATTAACTGCAACAATGAAAACAAAAATTCTTTGAGTTTCTCTTTCTTTTAATACCAACCTCATTTCATAATTATGCATACTTTGAGAGTTATTAATTAAAATGTGGGAGGTCTGAATGGGACACGGTGTACTGCATCATCAGCATAAACTAAAAACTTATTAATACCATTGAGTTGTAAGCTTTCTTCACCATCTAAATATTTGATGGCATGCTCTTGTATAAAATTGAAAAGTATTAATCAAATAATCAATAATTTTAATGAAACTGTTACAGAATCGGTATTAATATGTTCTGTCTATTGTTAATAATCTGTAATTTGCACAGGAATATTTAATACAATTATTTAGTTACAAATTAAATACTCGAGATATAATCAAGTTGTTTTATTTAACAATTCCCGGGAAGAGCTGAATTCACAAAGGAAGTAGGAGACAACTATATCGATATACATTTCCGGTTTAGTTTCCGTTAGAAGCTATGTGCAGGATGAGACACAAGAATTCATTTATTACTGAAATATTTAATAGAGAATAATGGAAATAGTTGAATTATTCAGGAATGTTTCAGCTTCTTTCCTGAATTTGATTAAATAGACATTTTCATTTAGTATTCAAAGCAATTGTTAGTAATTTTCATTAGAAATTTCGTTTGTAAACATAATATCACGGAGGTAATGAGAAAAGGGATGCAAGAGGTTTTATAGATGTTACATTTTCATTAAATTGAGAATATATAAAATTGTTATTCACTCAGGTGTATAATGGAAATGGACATTTAATGACAAATGAGCGAAATTTTGAAGAAGTGACTGAATTCAAATATCTAGGAACAATAATTACAAACAGAAATGAAGTGCTCAGAGAAATTAAACATAAGCCCAATACTGGAAATACATGCTGTTATGTATTACTGGGACTCTTGTCGTCCCAACTTCCTTTCAAAAAACGTTAAACTGAAAATTTATAAAGCTGTTATTCTCCCGTTATGTTATATGGATGCGAAACGTGGACTCTCACTGTAAGGGAGGAGAAAAGATTATGAGTATTTGAGAATAAAACTCTTAGGAAAATTTTGGACCAAACAGAGACTGGCAGGCAGGCGAATGGAGAAGACTACTTAACAGTGAAGTACATGACATTTATAGGAAACCAGTTATAATAAGAAGCTTTAAGTCTCGTAACTTGTGATGGGCGTTACGAATGGGGAATGAAAGAGGACATGGGCACTTTTTATAGAAAACCAGAGGGGAAGTGCCTAGCTGAATGATCAGGTATGAGGTCGGAGAATGACATTAACCATGATTTGAGGAAAGTAGATTATACATGCGACGATAAGAAAATATTAGCTCGGGATAAGGATGTATGGAAATACGTATGTCCGCGAGAGACCATGAACCAACGTGTTCGATAGTGCCAGTGAGTTAGTACACATACAGTAATAATACTATAATAATAATAATAATAATAATAATAATAATAATAATACTATATAATACATAATAACTAAAATTTATTAATTATATTTATTACTTGAATTCGTTGAGCACCGCAACAATATGTTTAACATGGGGCCAAAAAATTAAATAAAGATATAATACCACATGAGAAAAAATAAAATAAAATATTAACATATTCAATAGCAGATTATATAAGAAATAAGCAATAAATTTGATATGGGAATGTGCGACGAAATGCAAGAAGGGAGCTTACCCATACGAATGATCTCCACCTGCAAACAAAGGAAACCTCAAATCGCATGGAGGACAAGAAGTGGATAGCATGGGGACGAACGGGAGAAAGGTACAATGCGTTATTAGGGACATACGAAAGATGTTAAAAAATTGAAAACCTGAACATAAATAGATAAAAATATTTATTATTATTATCAGTATCATTATTATTATTATATATTATTATTATTATTATTATTATTATTATTATTATTTATTAATTAATAAATATGGATTTTCATCAAGTAAACACCAACTCAATTGATGATACTTACTTACTCACTGGCACTATCGAACCCGTAGGTTCATGGCCGGCGCGTACATACGCTCTCCATACATCCCTATCCTGAGCTAATGCTTTCCAATCATTCCCTGTATAATCTACTTCCCTCAAATCATAGTTAATGTTATTCTCCCACCTCGTTCTTGGTCTACCAACTGGGCGTTTTCCCTCTGGCTTTCCTACAAGAAGCTTCCATGCAAGTCTTTCATTCCCCATACGTGCAACATGTCCTGCCCTCGCAGTCTACGAGACTTAACTGTTCTTATTATATCTGGCTTCCTATAAAGACCATGTAGTTCATTGTTATGAAGTCTACTCCATTCACCTGTCTGTTCATCTCTCTTTGGTCCAAAAATTTTCCTAAGTACTTTATTCTCAAATACTTGTAATCTCCTTTCCTCCCTTAAAGTAAGAGTCCATGTTTCGCACCCATATAATATAACTGGTAGAATAATAGTTTTATATATTTTCAGTTTAACGTTTTTTGAAAGGAGTTGGGATATCAAGAGTCTCTGCAAAGCATAATAGCAGGCATTTCCAGAATTGAGCCTATGTTTAATTTCTTTATGCATCTCATTCCTATTTGTGATTATTGTTCCTAGGTATTTGAATTCAGGCACTTCCTCAAAATTTCCCTCATTTGTCATTAGCTGTCCATTTCCATTATATAATGAATTTCTATATACTCAATTGATGATGATGATTATTTTTATTATTATTATTATTATTATTATTATTATTATTATTATTTAAATAGGCATAATAAATTTGGATTAAGTGGCATTTCTGATTCAACATATCGAGAGACAAGTTTTAAGTTTCGAACCACGTACAGTGAAAGTCGGTAAGCAACAAGCAACATGAAGCCCCAGAGACTTAGATTGTACCAGTTTGGTATCACGTGTGCATCTTAAACAAACCTCGGTCTCTTGGGTCAAGTGACTTCAAGTGCATGCAACACCACTCTACCAACACGGACAAGTGAATTTATTAAACGCCCAGTTCAACACGATAGCTATTCAAATGTAGATGTCTTCTCCCCCAAACCGTTCTCTCTCTATGAAAACACAGTGCAGACGAGGAGTTCGTACTCTAAAATCACGAAACCCATTTTCATGATTTACGTAACTTACTCACTGGCGCTATCGAACCCATAGGTTCATAACAGCCCGCACACAAGCTCTCCACACATTCCTATCCCGAGAGCTAATGTTTGTCCAATCGTCTCCTATAAAATCTATTTTCCTCAAATCATGGTTAATGTTATTCTCCACTCTCATTCTTGGTCTACCAACTGAACTTTTTCCCTCTGGTTTTTCTATAAAAAGCTTCCATGCACTTCTTTTATTCCTCATTCGTATCACATGCCCTACCTATCAGATTACGACACTTAACTGTTGTTAATATATCCTGATTCCTATAAAGATAATATAATTCACTATTATGTAGTGTTTTCTATTCGCCTGTCTGTTCACCTCCCTTTGATTAAAACATTTTCCTAAGAACTTTATTTTCAAATACTCGTAATCTTTTCTAGTCTCTTAATGTAGAATCCATGCTCACATTCATATCATACGAGGGCGGATCGGAAAGTAACGCACAATAATTTTTTTAAAAAAGTTTAATAGTAAAAAAAAGGGAAAAAATCACAAATGAACTTACATCTTTTACCTACTTTTCGACATAGTCACCAACTTTCTCAACACATTTTTCCCATCGTGTTACCAGTTTCAATATGCCCTGTTCGTAGAAGTCCGTTTGGTTGGAGTGTAGCCATCTGCGCACTGCTGATTTCACTTCCACATCTGTCTCAAAGCGTTTGCCGGCCAGGAATTTCTTCATGGGACCAAACAGATGAAAGTCCGATGGTGCAAGATCCGGACTGTATGGTGGAATGCTGGAGCACCTCCCAACCAAATTCGGCGATTTTCTGACGAACGACAGCAGCAACATGGGGGCGGAGGTATTGTCATGAAGAAGTTTAACGTTAAGTGTTGTGACGTTTGTCACGAATGGCACGACGCAACTTCACCAAAGTTTTAATGTAGGCCGCAGGCATTCGCAGTGGTCCCGTGTTCAGCAAAGTCCCACCAATAAAACACCATTGCATATCCCAGAACCACTGTCACAAGCACTTTCCTGGCAGATTGAGTCACTTTGAATTTGTTCTTTACTGGGGAACCAGCATGTTTCCACTCCATTGATGCCTGCTTTGTTTCGGGCGTGTAGTGGTACGCCCACGACTCATCACCTGTGACGATTCCTTCCAGAAAGTCATGTCCTTGTGCGGTTTTGTGTCCGCGTTGTAAGTGGTCCAAGCTTGCCATCATTCGCTGGCCCTTGTGGTCGTCTGTCAGGTTCTTAGGCACCCAGCGAGCACTAACTTTACGGAATTTCAAATTTTCATGAACAATATCGTACACCGCACCATAGGAAATGTTGAACTTCTGCGATAAGGCTCGCAGTTGCACACGCCGGTCGTTCAGAATTGCCGCCTCAATGCCTCTGACATTCTGCGGGATTGCTGCTGTTGTCGGCCGGCCGGAGCGTGGCGAATCACTAAGGTTCACGCGTCCCTCTTGGAAGAATGTGCACCACCTGGAGACATTGCTACGGTCCATACAATCATCCCCATACACGCCACGCATGTCCCTGTGAATTTCACTGGGTTTTATGCCCTTTGGCCCACAAAAATCGAACAACACTTCTCTGTTCCTCACAGGTGGACGACTGTAGCATGCGCGCCATCTTTGTTGCATAGTTCAAGCTTCTCTCGCAAGAGGTGCACCTGAGAAAAAAATACCATCTGTAGTGAAAACTTCAAACTATATCTCTGTGAAATTTCAACATTCTAGCTGCAATACCAAGGCAGAAAAAATTATTGTGCGTTACTTTCCGATCCGCCCTCGTATAAGTGGGAGAATAACAGTTTTATAAATTTTCAAGATTCCGTGGTGGACGAAACGGAGTTTGGGTAGATTTTTCTCGGGGGTTCTCCGGTTTTCCCCTGCCATAATTTCTCCGTATTCATCTCATCCATTTCGTTTCATTTCATTCATCCACCCTTGTGAAGTTGCGTTAAGAGTGTCGTTCAGAGACCTCTATAAATATAGGGTCTTCATCTCATCTTATTCCTCGACCCGACCCGCAGTTGGAGGAGGAGCGAGTTGATGAATATTAGATATATTAGTGTTCATTGAGATCCCGTCTAGTAATCCTACACTGATCGTTAAGAAGTGGATTTGGCCATCTAAGTTATGGGAATTTCTTATTAAAATCAAATTCATTTCTGTATTTATATTTTTGGGTGAGTTATGCAATAATAATAATAAAAAATTAATAATATAATCTATAATAATAATAATAATATAATAATAATAATAATATAAAATAATAATAATAATAAGAATAGTAATAATAATAGTAATAGTAATAAATAATAATAATAGTAATAATAATAATAATAGTAATAATAATAATAATAATAATAGTAAAATAATAATAATAATAATAGTAATGTAATAATATAATAATAATAGAATAATAATAATAATAAGTAGTAATAATAATAATAGTAAATAATAGTTAATAATAATAATAATAATATAATAAAAGTAATAATAATAACTAAGAATAATAGTAATAGTATAATAATAATAATTAATAAGAATAATTAATAATATAGTAATAAATAAAATAATAATAATAGTGATAAATAATAATAAATCATAATAATATAGTAATAATAATAATAATAGTAATAATAGTTAATAATAGTTAATAATAATAATAATAGTAAAATAATAATAATAATAAAATAATAGTTATAATACTAATAATAGTATAAGAAGAATAATAGTAATAATAATAATAATAATAATAATAATAGTAATAATAATAATAATAGTAATAATAATAATACTAATAATAATAATAATAGTAATAGTAATAATAATAATAATAATATAATAATAATAATAATAATAATAATACCTGGTTTTTATTCTTCTGGCAGCGTTAAGGGTCATAATGCCTTCTCTTCCCATCCTCAGCCCCCCATTCCCAACCTACCTATTTCAACAGTAGATAATTAGTATTGTCTGTCCACCGAATCTGATTTCCCGTCAGATATGCGAGCTAAAGCTACTACTCCGACCTTTTCTTGCCTTGGCAAATCATTTCTATCTCTCTCTCTCTCTCTCTCTCTCTCTCTCTCTCTCTCTCTCTCTCTCTTTTCTATCTCACTTGCACTTGCAGTCCAGTGTTGTCAGCTCAACTCCAACCTTGCATTACTTAATATGCAAGAGCCATGACACTGGGGGAAGTTTGGCAACATCCCTACTCGATGATTGATATTTGACGTAGTGGGACGGAAGTGCGGTGAAATGGTGTGAGTATAGACGTGTACTTTTCGAAGAACGATGCCAGCGCTATAGGGGCACAGATCCGTTGTTCTGAGTATATATATATATATATATATATATATATATATATATAACCTACTATACTAATTATAAAGACCTAAAAATATATGAAATATTGCAATGTAAATTTCATATACAAAAAATATTTCATACGACTTGGATGATGATAATAATAATAATAATAATAATAGTAATAATAATAATAATATAATAATAATAATTATTATTATTATTATCATTATTATTACCAGACGCTCGTTCTGGGGTAGAGGCGACCATCACTCATGGGTGACATCAAGTGCCGATTGTCTAGAAAATGTGGGAGCCTTAACCTCTTACTACCCCAAGGGTCTGCTGAGGCTTATAGAGGTATCAAAAATTATTATTATTATTATTATTATTAATATTATTAATATTATTATTACAGTATAAATACGATAAACTATACGAGAAACAACTAATATATATATATATATATATATATATATTTTACACTGGGTAATCATGAAGCCAAGATTAGATCAAATATAAATTTATATTTATTTTAAAAGATACCAACGTCCGGCAGCCCTTGTTTTCTTGTGGTAGGGAATTCCAGTGGCGAGAGGTGAGGACAGTAGTAGTATTGCCTCACTATGATGGTTGTCAGTTTATATAAAAGCGGGTGCCACGCAACAATGCTTGACAATGATTAACAAGCGAAATTATTGTAGTGGAGATAGTCGGCATCTTTGTATTTAATTATAAATAACAGCTGCGGGGAAACAAAGCGACCCGCTGGACAACCAAAGTAGTGAGGCTATAATAATTGTGGTATTAGTTTTAAAAACCCACGCTAACTGCTACCATTTTGTGGGGTTTAATAACCACGCAGACTGCTACCATTTATCCGGGATCGGGTTTTGTTGCTGCTGCCTCTATTAACGTGCATCTGCTTTCCTGCAAGGTTATCAATCACTAAGTTGCTTGCCTTGGGCCCATAGAAGGCAGCAATCGATTCATCTTTCTCTCTCAGATATATTGACATAAGTAAATAATGATTCTCAAATACATAGAGTGAGTGAAAATGACAATAATTGTCATTCAAGAAAGCTAAACAGCAAAATAGCAAGGGAGCTGGAAATAATTTCCTACGTGAGTGAATTTCCGTATAGGATTGTAAAGAACTACGTGCACATCAATGAAGTAGCAGATAAATTGTATAAAAGATGACATTTAATAGAAACAAGTTGTCTGAAGTAAAAACAAATTAACAAAAAACATTTCGATCATTCAATTAAACAAAAATATAGACAAATAAATAACGATACTCTTGCAATAGAAAAAACCACACCATACCTCACGCCACACTCATGCTAGCGTCCGAACCAGGGGCCACTTCTTCCCTGGTCTGCCGGACCAACTAAACCACGCCGCTTCTCGGCTTCAGACGAGCTTGTCCATTAGAGCTCCAATCGCATCGCGGACTGAATGCTGATTCAAACCTTGAATCTGCTCGAACAACTGAACGATGAATGCTTGAATGATTGAATGATAACGTTCTGCCAGTGTACCACGTATATGAAGGTTCCGAGGTAGAGGGGAGATGCGCCGTAGACATTGCGCAGCGGGAAGGGTAAAGAGTAGAGAGAGGGGGTAAATACAAGGAGAAAGGGATATTGGCATAGTTCATAAATATTCCAGTCTAGGGAGGAGAACGACGCTACAATAATGAGCCGAAAAACACACTTTCGGTTCATAATCATAGTGGATGGCTGGTAACCAACCCAAAGGACTTATTACTCGAAAAAGCCTAATCAGTGGCCGGAATGATTACACTGATGACGAAAAAGCAAGGAATAAGTTGAAATGGGAATGGATTAACATTAATATCATGTTTAAAACGCAGCTAGCTCTTAGTACGGAAGAAAGGGAATATTAATTAAACATGCAAATCATTAAATTCCTCTTTCAAGGATCATTCATTTAACAAAATGTTATGTTCTATATAACTGGTGTGCGGTCACTCAATCAGTGGCTCTATTTATTCGTATAGTTTATTGAATTCTATTGGATTTTTATAAAGGTTTAAAAGTCAGGATTTTTAATTAAATTAGTTTGAATTGTGATGCGAGTATCACGGCTCTCTGCACGGATTAAATGTTTATTTTTATGTACGCATCACGGAACGAAGCGACGGGACAAAAGTCAATTTATTGCGTTGTGCATTGTCTACAGAATAACAGACTAAAATACAAAATTATCCCTTCATTTTTTTGTAATTAGAATTAGTTTGAGGCAGAGCGAGCAGGTGATGTATCCAGCGGGGTGTGAAACACAACATGGAGACCGGGGTTTGTTTCCCATGAACTGTATCCTGCGGCTTACCTCATTTACAACGGGGAACGATTCAATGCTATAATAACATGCAGACGCTAGGGATCCTGGTATAACATAGTGATGTGGTAAAATTTAAACAACCGGGATTCACTGATTAATTGTAAAAAATAATAATAATAGTAATAACACTAATAATGGTATTAATAGTAATGATAATAACAATAATGATAATAGTAATAATGATAATAATAATGATGATAGTAATAACAATAATAATAATAATGACTATTTAACTCATGCCCCAAATGGGAGTCAATGACCAATCACGTTTCAATGATTTCTGTTTTTATAACCAATCATAGTCGTGTTTCACCAAATATTTATCAGTGTTATAATTACCATATTAAAGAAAGCTCCTCCTTACAATATTGCGTTCCTTTGGCAATAAATAATATGATCTGGTTGCAGTGATAAACAAAAGAAGCAGTAGAAGCGTACCTATCGTTTCTCATTTGTTTTCAAACATCGCCATTTACATTAAATATATAAATATTTTAAAATAACTATAGTTAAATAATGATTTGTGAGTAAACAGCTTAATTTTATTCGTTAAATAGTCCTAACAAATGCCACTCTTGATTTCCAAATTCTCTAGATAAATTCACTCCTCACTTCGTGAGTCGTGAATTTATCGATAATTTGAAAATCACTCGTGGCATTACTTATGATAATATATTAATAATGCTATCTAACTCACTGGCACTATCAAACACGTAGGTTCATGGCAGCGCGGACATAAGCTCTCCATATATCCCTATCCTGAGGTAATGTTTTCCAATCAATCCCTGTATAATCTACTTCCCTCAAATCATGGTTAATGTTATAATCCTACATCATTCTTGGTCTACCAACTGGGCGTTTTCCCTCTGGTTTTCCTACAAGAAGCTTCTATGCACGTGTTTCATTCCACATTCGTGCCACATGTCCTGCTCATCGCAGTCTACGACACATAAATGTTCTCATTATATCTGGCTTCCTATAAAGACCATGTAGTTCACTGTTATGCAATCTTCTCCATTCACCTGTCTGTTCATCTCTCGTTGGTCCAAAAAATTTTTCCTAAGAACTTTATTCTCAAATACTCGTAAAAGTAAGAGTCCATGCTTCGCATCTGTACAATATAACTGGTAGAATAACAGTTTCATATATTTTCAATTTAACGTTTTTTTGATAGTTGTTAGTAAAATTCATCATCATCATCATCATAGTACATTCACGAATTTAGGCCATTTGTTGACCTGTTTCGGCCTCAATAGAAACACCATCCCAAAAGTCGTTTGAGTGGACGTCCTGGTCTTCTTCTTCCTGCAGGTTGATATATTAACATTTGTTTGGGTATCTTGTGATCTTCCATTCGATGAACATGTTGCATCCATCTTGACTTATAATCGGAAATTTTGTTTTCTAAAGATTCCATGTGTAATTCTTCTAAGATGTCTTAATTTTTTTTTGTGATCTAGTAGTAGTCTAGCAGTCCTCCGACGGTATCTCATTTCAGCAGATCTAAGTTTCTGTATATCCTTCTGTTGTTAGTAAAATTAATTATAGTAATAATAGTTTAATTAATTCATTTTGAGAATTTTCCTCATCATTGAGGGTTTTTTTCCAAGCAATCTTAGTAATTAAGATGAATTTAAATATATATATATATATATATATATATATATATATATATATGACTGCAGACTCATAGGCTTTCAGTTTGCAATAAACATTCACAGATTTCCCTTAATTAAAGTCCTCGATCGTTCTCTGTCCTCTGTGTCTTCATCTGTTACACCAAATTTCCTCATTGAATTTTAATATTAATAATAATAATAATAATAATATATAATCATGATCTTCAAGGTATGGACCTATTGACCCGTTCCGCTCCCCGCTGCACAATATTCTATAGGTCGTCCTTCCAACGTCGTTTCGGTCTTCCTACTTTTTTCGGCCTTTAGGTCTATAATAATATAGTATCAGTTTTGATAAACTATTATTTGGCATTCTTTAAACGTGTTCAGACCATTAACAATTATTTCTCTATATTCTCCCGTTTATATTATATACTTGTAATTCATCTCCGATATCTTGACTTTTTTATCTCTTAAAGGTACACCTGCAATGGATCTCAGAAATCTCATTTCTATTGTCTCAATTTTATGTTTATCAGAGATCGTTAAAGGTCAAGTCTCAGACCCGTATATTAACGTTGGAACGGCTACTGTTTTGTAAAATTTCAATTGAGTTTTTCTTATGGTTAATAATAATAATCCATCCATCCATAGTGATTCTGCCCGAGGACAGGTCTTTCATTGCAATCATTGCATTCTCATCCTATGGTTTGCAGCTTTACTAAGGAATTATAGGTGTGGTGGCTTCCCGTTGCTTTCCACACCGGAGAAGAATGATTACGATAATGATAAAGATGATGATAATGATGGCCGGATTTTCGGGGACCGTTGGTCCCTAATCTTCCTGACATTTGTCTTACAGGTGAAGAAAAACAAAAAAATATTTATATACCTCACCCAGCAGCCTGTCCTGACCGGGAATCGAACCCGGGCCCGTTGCGTGATAAGGCAGCACGCTACCTCGTGACCACAGCGATGGACAATAATAATAATAATAATAATAATAATAATAATAATAATAATAATAATAATTCTACAACGCCGCGTCGGCTGGGAACAAAGCATGTTCAAAGAATGGAAGAAACAAGATTACCCAAGATAGCATATACTTTTAAACCAAAGGGATTGAGGGATGTAAGAAGACCTAGGATGAGATGAAATGAATCATTGTGAATTCGGAACAAGCGAATCGCCTAAACCTTCAAGTGGATATTAATAATAATAATAACAGTAAAAATTGTAATCATAATAGATAATAGTAATAATAATAATAATAATAATAATAATAATAATAACAATAATAATAATAATAAAAGTAGTAATAGCAGTAATAAAAATAACGTTTATTTCTTAGAAAAAGGCGGCTCGCCTTTTGCCTCTGGGATCCCGAGATTAAGCGACGCGACGGTCACTTCATGTGGGCAGGTTTTTTTCTCGGGGTTTTTCCCGTTTTGCTCTCTCCACCATTTCTCCATACTCATCTCTTCCATTTCGTTTGTCTACCCTCGTGATGGTGCGTCAAGCGTGGTCGGCCGGCACCCTTGTCATTCACAGACCTATGTATATATGAGTTCACCTCATCTCATCCCACGACCCGACCCTGAGTTGAGGATGTTTATTTATATATTAGGAAATTAATTTCTTAGGAAAAATGTTTGACCAGTGAGAATACCTAAGATCTTGGAATGGAGAATAGATGAGAAAATAAGAAAGGGAAGACCCACCTCGCTTTCCTAAATTAGCATTGTAGTATCAAACTAAAGGACTTAGAGATAGAGGAAGACCAAGATTAAGACGGATTGATCAATCACATCTTGATATTTAATAGGAACAGGTTCAAAATACCTAAACAAGTCCATGATGATAATGATGAGGGTGAGAGATCAAACTAAGTTAATGGAATGGATTAACTACTTTTTGCGCTTAAAATAGATCAGTTTTATTGCAATCTTTATTCAATTAAATATCATCAGTTGATTTCCCTTCACTTCTACTTCAATTTTAAATAATTTTTAATACTTCCGTTGCTTTATTTGCAAAGTTAAAGAACAGAAAACTTTTCCGTTTAAATTCTTAATACCTCGTTATCTCGGTCTATAAGTTTTCTAGAAACCAAACTTGTTGGAATGCTAATGGAAACTTGATACCATTCACAAACCAAAATGGTTTAAAAACTCTTTAAAGTTTATTGATTTTTTAAAAGAATGGCAATAGAGGGATACATAAGGGAAAATCTGCAATATTAAAATTAAATGGTGTCTTATGGGATCAGAACATAAGTTCTAAAACAAAAACAAACATTCTTAGTACAATAATGAGTGCAATGGTATACGTTCCAGAAAACATACTTACTTAATACAGGCTTTCCACTTTACAGCAGTTCGCCCTTGATTCCTGCTTTCCAGAGATTCCTATCTTCCCATTGTCCTTTTTCCGTACCCCTCTTCATCATGGCATCATATATTCCCTCATACTATGTTCTTCTACTTCTCCCCCTCTTCCTTCTGCCTGGTACTATCCAATCTAACACCTGTTTAGGCCACTGTTCTTCCAACATCCGTTGTACATGCCCATACCACTGTAAAGCTCTCTTAGTTATCCTTTCGATAACAGTTTATTGTACATCCATTTTTTGTCTGATATATATGTATTTGGAATATGTTATAGCCTGGATATTCTCATACTTCTCCGTAATCCATCCATCTCTGTCGCCAAGATTCTTTTCTGCATCCTTTCATTTATTGTCCAGCTTTCTAATCCATATGTAAGTATACTTTCTATTATTGTCTGTATAATCTCATTTTTTTGTTTTTCTCGTCTGCAGAAAGATGGGAATTGAAATCTATAACAAATACATAGTCTACATAGTGTTCTGCCCAACAGCAAGTCTTTCACTGCAAACTCAGCATTCTCCACTCTTTCCTTAATTCAGCCTTCCTTTTTGTATCCACATCCAAACCATTTATTTTAATATTTTAATATTGTCTATCGTGGTCTCGAGGTAGCGTGTTGTCTTGTCACGCAGCGGACCCGTGTTCGATTCCCGGTCGGGACAGGCTCCTGTGTGAGGTTTTCTCAGGGTTCTTCCTCGCCTGTAAGATAAATGTGAGGAAGTTTAGGGCCAAACGGTCCTCGAAAATCATCCCACCATCATCATCATCCTTCGCCAGTGTGGAAAGCAAAGGAAAGCTACCATACCTATAATTCCCTAGTAAAGCTACAAAGTATAGCATCAAAATGCTATGATTGCAGTGAAATACCTGACCTCGGGCAAATTACTGTGGATGGATCATCTGACGTCTTTTTCTGCCTCTAACTTTCCGTTGACCATTCCTTCTATGGCATCCGTCAGGAAGCAGTTTCTTCTTAGCTAGTAACCAATCCAACTTATTTTCCTCTTCTTTATGAGTTCCCGCATTGTTCTTCCTTCACCCACTCTGTAAGTAAATTTAATTATACAGACATCGATTTTTGGAGTCCCGCGCCGTAGCCGAGTGGTTAAGGCAAGAGGCCTTGGCGTAGAACTACGGGAGTGCTCTGGTTCGAGTCTCCATGGGGAAGAAATTGTCTCATGGAATTTCGGCTAATATGGGGCCAGTGCCCACCCAGCATCGTGAGGAATTTGGGGCAGCTACAATAAGTAGCGACTCCAGGTTGAGAAAACAGCCATAACGGCTGGGGGACCCGACATGCTGACCATATTTCACCCTTATACTGGCAGGAAGATCGTCTACCCCTGTGATTAACATATGTAGATGTGAAGCCAGCAGCTGGCCGGTTAGGCCAAGGGAGAGGAGGATTTCTGGAGGCGTTCAGTTGGAATTTATGGAAGAATGAAGTTTTGGACGAAAGATACATGAATAGACGGGCGAATGGAGAAGACTCCATAACAGGGAGATACATAATTTTCATGAGAAACCAGATAATATAAGAAGTGTTAAGTTTCGTAGATTGTGATGGGCAAAACATGTTGTACGAATGGGGAAATAAATATAGGCATAGGATAACCGGAAGGAAAACGCCAAATTGGTAGAATAGCATTAACCATGATTTAAGATAAGTAAATTATACAGGATCGGCCGCGGTGGACTAGTGGTTATGCTCCTTGCCTCTGGTCCCGAAGGTCGCGGTCGATGGATTTTTTTAGGATGGAAAAATCGAAGGAGCAAGTCCTCCGGGAGGGACTTTAAGCCGTGGGTCCCGAGTCTGAAGATTTTCAGGCTCGTAAAAGATCTTAAGCCTGAATGAAAAGGCATCTAAACAAAATTTACCGAATTTCCCCCGTCCTAGTACTACCTTGGTTTCGTAGATGTCAGTATGAGGCGGAACGCTGTTCACGGACCACTCAAATAACATGTATACGAAAACAAGTCTAACTAAATTAGTATGGTTCAAATTCTTCCCTGTATGGGGAGAGCGCCTAAATCTCTGTAAAGGAAAACATGGGCTTACAAGACAAGACAAGATTATACAGGAATGATTGCAAAACATTAGCTGAGGATAGGAATGTTTCGACAGCTTATGCCCGCGCCGTCATGAACCTACGGGTTCAATAGAGCCAGTGAGTGAGTTAGTTAGTTAGTTAGTTTTATAAGATATTTTATTGTTTTTGTAGTGTTTCTTAATTGTTTTGCCTATTGCGTATTTTAAACCAGGATTAAGATGAGGGTATCAACATGGTGTTTTATTTCAGAAGGAAATTTAATTTACATTATAAAAGCATAGCTTAAGGAAATGAACCGTGGCCCGTAATTAAAACTTTAATAAAGTAGTACAACCCGAGAAGTTGAAGTGGTTTAACATTGTTACCACTTCTTCCTTAAAATTGTCTCTCGTTTTACGATTTCCATCGTGGGGATATCTGCTCTCAGGGACTGTTCAAGGAAAGCAAACGCGTGAAATTATTGTACCGTAAAAGGGAAGTACATTGACTGGAACGTTCAGGCGATGAGACTGTTGGTACATACTGTTATCTAAATGACCTTTTCTATACACTGTACTCTTCTACTTACAGTATCATGAACTCTCTTCGTTTTCTAGATCCTACAGTTGCTCAATAACACGAAGATAATGTTCTCCTCTAAGAGCGAATTTTAGCCAACTCCTAGAGAATGCATCTGTTGAGATTATAACTATCTAACTAACTTACTCACTGGCACTATCGAACCTGTAGGTTCATGGCCGCGCGGACATAAGCTCTCCATATTTCCCTATCCTGAGCTAATGTTTTCCAATCATTCCTTGTATAATCTACTTCCCTCAAATCATGGTTAATGTTATTCTCCCACCTGATTCTTGGTCTACCAATTGGGCGTTTTCCCTCTGGTTTTCCTACAAGAAGCTTCCATGCATGCCTTTCATTCTCCATTCGTGCCATCGCAGTCTACGTGACTTAACTGTTCTCAATATATCTGGCTTCCTATAAAGACAATGTAGTTCACTGCTATGTAGTCTTCTCAATTCACCTGTCTGTTCATCTCTCTTTGGTCCAAAAATTTTTCTAAGAACTTTATTCTCAAATACTCGTAATCTCCTTTCATTCCTTAAAGTAAGAGTACATGTTTCGCATATATATATATAATATAACTGGAAGAATAATAGTTTTATATATTTTCAGTTTAATATTTTTTGAGAGGTGTAGGGACGTAAGAATCCCTGTAATGCATAATAGTACGCATTTCCAGAATTGAGCCTATTTTTAATTTCTTTGTGCATCTCATTCCTATTTGTGATTATTGTTCCTAGCTATTTGAATTCTACGAGATTATACTCTTGAAAATATTTTTTAACTTTTTTTCCATTGCTTCATAGATCTTGCATACAGGAGTACAAAAATGACGGCGTTATGTAACAACCGGCTATGCGCCATTATGTATGGTCCAACAAAAATGCGTTTAAAGTTTTTTTCGCAATTTAAACTCTAGCAAGAGCTATTTAATTACACTGAGCAACAAAAAATACTCTTTTATTTTTTCCTCAGAAGGAAAAATATGTGATTCTGGTAGTATTTTTTCTCCTGAATTCAAATATGATATCGTGTTTTCTCCATCACGCAAGATTTCCGAGAGACAGGAATTTATATTTTCAGACACTTTAATATTTTCTACATTCGTAATTACACAATATTCGAACATTCGGACTCACCTAGAAAGTAAGACATTACGATTTTCTGCTATATTTTGCCTGTGTTGCATCACTCTTGATGGTCCAACAATAATCGGCCATCATATTAGGATTCCATTTGCCTTGATATCTCTTTTCCATAGCTGAAATCCCCTGATGAAAGTGTTCCCGGTACTCATCGCTCACTGCGCTAAGATTTTCCGGGAAGAAATCTAGGTTTATTAAAGAAATAATTATTTAAATCCATTAATTGAAATTGAAATAAAAAAACTGTGGGTGATGGAGAAATTCCAAATAAATATTTGAAAACACGATAAAAAAAACTGCATTAAGTACAACTATTGGTACTCATTAAACAAAAATCATGTTAACCAGTGTAATTTATGACTTTATAATCGCTTATTAGATAATATTGTATATACTGATTCGTACTGTATGAGTAAAAACAAGTTATACGTATTTTAACGGTCAATATTTTAATATTGCACTTATACGTAATGAGAATGGTGCCATAATCGTTCTGTATCAATCAGTTAAGCGCCGCAAGAGAGCGTTTACGCTGTTGATGCGTATTAGTGTGAGATATTTTATTATGTATCAATCAGCCAAGCGCGGCTAATGTGTATATACTGTTGATGTAAAATATTGTAAGTAGCATAATTTAGTAGTGTTTGTAATCACAATACACTTATTATTGATATAGGCTATGTTTATCTTATACTGCATTGTTTTGTATTACATTATGAAATGTGCATGTTAAATGAATGCTTTATAAATAAATGCAATTCATTCATACAATTACAGTACGTACGAAAAATAAACACAACGAATTAAAAAAAAATAGGCATGGTGTAACAATTTTGTGAATTTTTTTATTCATCAACTTGCACACTAAATTTTTATTTTGAACTATAATACGTTTTTTAAAAGACATATACATGACTTATAATATGCTTATGTATCTGTAAACAATACTTAAAATAAGAGAAACAGTAAATAATACAAATAATTGAGTGCCTCAGTGCCATAGGTGCATAACCCACAATTAAAAAAAAATGATGTTTTTCCCTGTAATTGCATTAGAAATAATCATTTCTGTCAGAGCCACATCTGCCTATAACATTTTTGTGTCAATTTTAACTCATCCGTAATATTATAGGCAGATGTGGCTCTGACAGAGATAATTATTTCCAGTGCAATTACAGGAAAAGGCATATTTTTTTTAAATTGTGGGTTAGTCACTTATGGCATTGAGGTACTCAATTTATCTCATATTTTTAATATAAATTATTCACATTGGAAATATATATATATATATATATATATATATATATATGTGTGTGTGTGTGTCCACCGCTGTGGTCTCGAGGTAGCGTGCTGCCTTGTCACGCAGCGGGCCCGGGTTCGATCCCCGGTCGGGGCAGTTTTTCTGGGTGAGGTATTTATCGGGGTTTTTCGTCGCCTGTAAGTCAAATGTCAGGAAAACGTTAAGGCCCAAACGGTCCCCGAAATCATATGGCCATCATCATCACCATCATCCTTATCATTATCATCATCATCCTTCACCAGTGTGGAATGCAACGGGTAGCTACCACACCTACAATTCCCTAGTAAAGCTGCAAGAAGAGCATGAAAATGCTATGATTGCAGTGAAGGGACCTGCCTTCGGGCAGAATTAAAATGGATGGATATATATATATATATATATATATAAATGAATATTTTTGTTTTTGTTTTTCGTACGTTATTGGCGGCCATACCGTTTATCCGATTGTGATGGAGCTTTTTGCAAAAATGTTGAGGAGATTCCCGGTTGATGAACATAGGCTATAAGAGAGTTGTGATACTCAACTCCTACGTCCATAAAAATCGCCCTTTGTAGTGGAAAACTTTGGAGGCTTAAATGGCTTACGCTGCCTAAACCATAACAAATACACAAAATAATGTACACAGAATTGAATATCTAAAAAAAGCTCTACAAAAAATTCCGCGACAGAACATGTTTATCCCTTACGGATAACTCATAATAACGATTTTTGTTTTTCATTGTTGCCAAGAAGATCGAGGCAAGTACGTGGATTCCTGTGCAAGCATAGCACCACACGACGGGTATTATTTTACGGATAACTCAAAATAACGAATTTTGTCTTTTAGCTTAATTATGCCAAGAAGATCGAGATAAGTAAATTCCCAGACGACGCCGGGTAAACAGCTCGGGGTATCAAAATTAATACGATATAAATGTTTCTTTACACTTATTTAACTAAACAGAAAACACATTAATTTTCGTATTTCTGCTCATTTACGTCAAGAAGATCGGGATAAGTAGATTCCCGGGCAACGCCGGGTAATAAGCACGGGATATCTAAAAATATAAATTGATAATTATTTTACCTTGTACTTATTCAACTAAATATAAAAACACATTAATTTTCATTGATTTAGGCGTAACAGCGCACGCCGATTATTAGCTAGTATATATATATATATATATATATATATATATGTGTGTGTGTGGATATATATATATATATATATATATATATATTAAAATTTAAAAAAAAATATACACTTTTCATTTCCTCATAAAAAAATCGAATTTTACTAACTGATCAACAGTGAATCTCCTAAAACCATTGCCTAATCAAATTGATCAAATCTTCATTTAGTATTTTATATTACTGTTATCTGTGATTGCTATATTCTAATGTAACATATGTTTATCCTGCTGAGTGGAAGAGAAGGCCACAGGGTCTTAATTCCACCAGGCTAAATAAATATATAAAAATAAATAAATAAAACATATGTTCATCGCGGTGCAGACTTAAGTTCTATATACATCCCTATACTCAGCTCACGTTTTCCAATCTTTCCAAGTATAATCTTCTTCCCTCAATTCATGGTTAATATGGTTAATATTATTTTCTCAGTTCATTCTTGGCCTATCACCTGGGCGTTTTCCCTCTGATTTTCCTACAGAGCTTCCCTGCCCCGCTTCATTCCCCAATCATGTCACATGTCCTGCCCCTCGCAGTCTATGAAACTTAACTGCTCTAATTGTATCTTGTTTCCTATAAAGATCATATAGATAACTGTTATTTGGTCTTCTCCATTCGCCTCTCCATCTCGCTTTGGTCCAAAAATTTTCCTAAGAACTTTATTCTCAAATACTTATCTTTTCTCTTCTCTTAAAGCAAACATTAGACTGTTTTTATGGGATAGGAGTGGAATCATTAAAGGAAGAGAGACATCGAATTGGTCAGATTGTTTTGTTCAGCATTCAACACACTATGTAAAGAACAAGTGTCTTAACGGTAGGTGGAAGTGCATTCTTACGTAACGTTAGCATCAGCTAAAAGACCCCATTAACGGTGATTGTGTGCTTAACACCAAACTGGGAGTTCTTATTCTTATCATTTACTTGTTCAGCAACTTCTGTATCTCATTCAAACCGATTCAAACTGCGTTCAAATTAGGGTTGCCAATTTAGCCACAGTGTATCTAGAACTAGCCATTATGAAAACGTAACTGGCTATAACGTATGATTAACTTAAAAATAGGTCTCGGAAGTTGAGGAACTCTACAGCCCTTTATGGGCCCTTGGTGCTGTGATAAATGGATAAATGGATTAATATTGTTAGGAGGATCTATAGTAATACAAAAGCTAAAGTAAAAATACAGGATAATTTAACAGAGGAATTCACAGTGAATAAAGGCCTTAAGCAGGGATGCAGTTTGTCACCAATCCTTTTTAACATTTATTTAGACCAGGCTCTTAACTTGTGGTATGAAAATATTTCTGAAATGGGTATTCCTATAGGAGGAAAAGTAACTGCATTCATTGTTGTTTGCAGATGATCAAATAATTTTTGCAGGGGATGAAGATGATATGAAGTATATGATAAATAAATTAATGGAAGAATATAAAAATGGGGACTGAATATAAATTTACAGAAAACAGAATATATGTGTTTGGGAAAGGATGTGGATGACCTCATACTTGAAACAGGGAAAATAAAAAAAATGTGAATTTTTTAAATATCTTGGGTCAATAATTACAAGTTTCGGTACCTGTGAGAGAGATGTACAGGCTAAAATTGCAATGGCAAAAAATGCAACTAAGACATTACATGGAGTAATTTGGAACAAAAATATTACAAAGGAAACTAAAATTAAAATTTATAAGAGCATAATACAGAATATTTTGTCATATGGAAGCGAAACTAGGTCTTTGACGGAATTACAAAATAATAAAATTAGAACAGTTGAATTCGATTATTTTAGAAGAAGCCTCCAAAAAACAAGACAGGATAAAATAAGAAATGAATTCATTTGGAGAGAAATGAAGGTCACCACATCTGTTGTTAAGAGGATTGAAAATCAAACGCTTAAATGGTATGGCCATGTACAAAGAATGGAAAATGAAAGATGGCCAAAAAATATATACCAATGGTCACCCCCTGGAAGAAATAAACGTGGTAGACCAAGATGGAAATTGAAAACTACGTCAGAACAATAATGGAGGATAGGAATTTGGAAGAGGGAGATTGGAATGATAGAGATAAATGGAAACTGAAGACGGCAAACCTATAAGTGGGGGAAAGTCGAAGAAGAAGAAGAAGAAGGTGCTGTTAAGACACTCTTCCTCGCATCCCTGTCCAACGTCTCCTTCTCCATTCCCGGACCCCCAACTTTCTGAGACCTTCCTCTATGCTTTATTTATTTATTTATTTTACAGCACATACCAAGAAGAATGTATAATTATAAACCAAAAGGGAGAAGAATGTTGGGAAGACCATTGAAGAGATGGAAGGACCAATCCAACTTATAATGAGATCGGAATAGGCCATTGGGCTTAATCCTTGTTGTTGATGATTATTTATTTTACCTCCAGTTCATTTCTTATTGATTCATTGTGTAATCTATCCATGCGTGTACATACTCGATAAACTAGATGAGCACAAATAACAAGGGAAAGAACATTAGATTGAATGGACAATACAAGATTACTCAAAAAGATCAACACCTACAAACCACATGGAAAAATATATTTGGGACGGCCAAAGAAACGATGGACTTGAGACCGGAACAGGTCGCATTGACCTAATCCTGGAAAGGAAGAAGAAGAAGAAGAATAAGAAGAAGATTTATTTTACCTGTGGAGTTAAGACCATAGGGTCTTCTCTTCCACTTCAGCAGGGTTATTTATACATACAATAAGAATTATGATTAGTGGTACATAATAGATAATTATAAACTATACAATATAAAGTTGACAATGGAAATAAGAAAAATAGTAATATTAATAATAACTATAACTAAAATAATAACCTATAATTAGATTAAGTAAATGGCTTGGTAAAGAAAGTTTAAAATGTAAAGGAATAATAAAAGTATACATGGAACACGGTTATGTATTATATTGTCCAAGGAAATATTAAATAAGTTTATTTTTAAACTGTTTTTTATTCGGGCAGTCCTTGATATACAAGGGCAGGGAATTCCAGAGTCGGGTGGCTGAAACAAGGAAGGATGAGGAATAGTGATATGTTCGATTTAGAGGAACAGCTAGAGTTAAATTTTCTCTCGACGTGTGTTTAAGTTATGGTGGGAGGATAGCGAATGAAAGCGAGTGGAAATATAAAGGGGTGATGAGATGAATAAAGTGTTGGATAAGAAGCAGAGGCAATGTGTATTTCGCCTGTCTTCCAATCGGAGCCAAGACAACATTTCAAATACTGGAGTTATGTGGTCTGATTTACGCAGGTTGCATATATAACGTCATCATCATCATCATCACTCCAGGGATTAGACAATTGCCCGTTCCGACTTCATAATGCATCAGCCCATCGTCTTCTAGGTCTTCCAACATCACGTCTTCCTCTTGCTTGATAATTTCTTGCTAACAATTGATATCTCTCCTTACTCATTCCATCCATGTGATCAATCCATTTTTGTCTGTAATTCGTGGCTTTATCCAACAAAGGTTGTACTTTCAATTCTTCTCTTATATCCTCATTTCTTATTCTATCGAGTCTTGTACATCCTTTTACTTGTCTTAGGAACCTCATCTCCGCCGTCTGTATTCTATGCTTCTGTCTTTTCACTGGAGCCCAAGTTACACATCCATACAATATTGTGGGAACCGCCATAACATTATACATTTTTATCTTGGTTTCTTTTCTAATTTTATTTTTGAATGTTCTCTGTATTATTCCACACACCGTCTGAAATTTGTTTATTTTGGAGTCAATATCTCTTTCCACATTGTAGCCAACATCACAGCCCAAATATTTCAAACTAGACACCTGTTCTATATTTCGATTTTTTAAAATAATTTTGGATCTCACTGGATCTCTTCCTCTAAAAGCCATGATCTTCCTTACAGAAATCTTTAGATCGTATAATTTACATATATAACGTCACAAGCATTATGTACTCGTTGCAGTCTTTGTACTCTACTCCATCAATCCATCTCAGCTTCGGTCTTCCTCTTCTCCTTCCTCCATTTGGTCTCAGTAGTGTAAGCTTTCTAGTGGTATTCTCCTCATCCATTCTCATTATATGGCCCTCACATCTCAGTCTGCCAATTTTAATAACATTTACAATATCTGGGTCAGAGTACAAATTGTATATTTCATCGTTATGTCTTATCCGCCATACTCCACGGTTATCTATGGGTCCCAGATTCCACACTAGGATTTTCCTTTCAATTATGATCAGTCTTACTTCATTATCTCTACTAAATGTTCAGCATTCACTGCCATAAATAGTAGCTGGTCTCAGTATGGTTTCGTAGATTTTTAGTTTTTGCATCCAGACTTAGAATTTGTGATTTGAATAGATCCTCAAGTACATAATATAATCTGTTGACTTGGAGAAGCCTGCTCTTTATTATTGTCATCAGTCATTATATTCCTCAGTTATTTAATTTCTTGCACAGCCCTCCTAAGCACGTGGCGAAAAAATGTAGATAGAGTTGATGAATTTGCCAGTATACAAGTTGATTTATTTCTATTAATGTTGTACTTTTGAAAGAGAAACATTTGCAGATATAATAAGAACCAGATATAGTTTCAAATGTATTTGGGCTGTGATGTTGGTTACAATGTGGAAAGAGATATTGACTCCAAAATAAATAAATTTCAGACGTGTTGGAACAATACAGAGAACATTCAAAAATAAAATTAGAAAAGAAACCAAGATAAAAATGTATAATGTTATGGCGGTTCCCACAATATTGTATGGATGTGAAACTTGGGCTCCAGTGAAAAAAACAGAAGGATAGAATACAGACGGCGGAGATGAGGTTCCTAAGACAAGTAAAAGGATGTACAAGACTTGATAGAATAAGAAATGAGGATATAGATTTAGATTAGATTAGATTTATTTATTTAGCCTGGTGGAGTTAAGACCATGTGGCCTTCTCTTACACTCACCAGAACAAGCATATGTTACATATGAATACAAAAAAAAAATACAATAATAGTCATATAAAACAGGACAAACATATGTTACACATGAATACAAAAAAATTACAATAGTAGTCATATTAGACAGGACAAACATGTTACATATGAATACAAAAAAAAGTTACAATAATAGTTATTGAACAATTCATTATCTGTCATATTGAATAATAATGAAATTAATGTATAATAATAGAATGAAACTAAATACAATTAAAATTAAATTAATGATACAATGAATAAAAAAGGAATAACAGCTCGAATCTACTATGCATAAAAAGAAGAGAAAAAAACACTACAATGAATTAATCTACGCTTTTTATACAAGGCATTAGGTAAATATATTAACAAATCCTAAGATATAAGAGAAGATTTGAAAGTACAGCCTTTATTGGATAAAGTCACGAATTACAGACAGAAATGGATTGATCACATGGATGGAATGAGTAAGGAGAGATATCCATTATTAGCAATAAATTATCAAGCAAGAGGAAGACGTGATGTTGGAAGACCTAGAAGACGTTGGGCTGATGCATTATGAAGTCGGAACGGGCAATTGCCTAATCCCTGGAGTGATGATGATGATGATGATGATGATATAGAACAACAGTTAAAACTGTACAATGCGATAAGCAGGAAACATGTCACGAATGGGAATGAAAGAGAGGCATGCAAACTTATTTTAGAAAAAAATCGAGAGAAGACTCACAGTTAGTAGACCAAGAAAGAGGTGAGAGAGAAACATTTAACGTGATTGAAGCGAAGCAAATTATGCAAGGGATGATAGGAAAGCAATAGCTAGTGTCTGTGCGGCCATGATCTTACATGTTCGTTACTGCCAGTGACTTAGTTTTTTTTTTGGAGATTGTTGCGTTATGCTGTAGCACGTGGTGTGATATCGGATGTTGTTTGGTGAACATAATGGCGTCAATTTATAGTTTCCAAACGCAAATAATAGATGACGTAAAGAGTCCACATGGAGATGTAATACTCCTCGGAGAAATTGTTAGTCGGAAATAATAATACACTTCAGAATCTCTAGTCAATAAAATTGTATACACAAACCACACAGAAAATAGAACAGCATTCACACTACCTGCAAATTGTGTATTTATCACAAGTAATGCCACGAGTGATTTCCAAATTATCGATAAATTCATGACTCACGAAGTGAGGAGTGAATTTATCTAGAGAATTTGGAAATCAAGAGTGGCATTTCTTAGGATTATTTAACGAATAAAATTAAGCTGTTTACTCACAAATCATTATTTAATTATACCGTAGTTATTTTAAAATATTTATATATTTAATGTAAACGGCGATGTTTGAAAACAAATGAGAAACGATAGGAACGCTTCATCTGCTTCTTTTGTTTATCACTGCAACCAGATCATACTATGTATTGCCAAAGGAACGCAATATTGTAAGAATGCTCTCTAGTGGAGAAAAAATGAAACACATCAAACTGTATATTAATTCATTTCTGATGTATGAAGTAAATATGACACTTATATTTTTCTGGATTGTTACCTGGGAAAAAATACATATAATCAATTGGTACAAATATTTTTATATTAACTCCCGCGTGTGGCATGTGCTGACATTCATGCACTATATATACAATCTGGTAGCCGTATTTCTCACAGGCTCAGTGACTGCAAAATAATGGTCAGACCTGTTTAGAATATTAAAAAGGAGGAGCTTTCTTTAATATGGTAATTATAACACTGATAAATATTTCGTGAAACACGATTCTGATTGGTTGTAAAACAGAAATCATTGAAACGTGATTGGTCATTGACTCCCATTTGGGGCATGAGTTAAATAGTCTTTGTGTATATATAATTCTTCTGTACGTGTATTTGTCACTAAACTCCTCCTAAATAACTGGAATGATTTTGATGGATTTTTTTTATGTATGTGTCTGATTGGGTCCCTCAATGGTTTAGATGGGTCCCTCTAAACCATTAGGTGCAATTGTTCACATGAAGTTAAAATTGAAAAATTCCTCCAGCGGTCACATTTTTCGATGTTTCACAATGGAACTCAGTATATCATATTAAAATAAACCGAGGTAGACATGATCAAAAAATGTGCGAAATCCGACAATTATAAGTGGAGGTTTATTTGAAACCCGAAATTAAAAAGTGCCTGAACCACTGGACCGATTTTGATTATTTTTTGTGTGTGTTTGAGTGGGTCTCTGGACGGTTTAGATTCACAATTGGATTCGGTAGGATTCGTTGCGATCGGGTTACAGGATTTTTTTTTTTTTTTTTGCATTAGATATCTAGTCAACTCCAACAATATGACGCCATCATGCACGCTTCTTGAGCCACAACAGATGACAGTGTAGAGTTTTCTTGCGAACATATTAATTTGTGAACTTTATGGTAAAAGGTGGCATATTTTTATCGTCCGGCCATGACACGAGTATTGAACATTCGATCCGGACAACGTATGCCGGGTCTGCTAGTTGAATACAAAATGCTTTTGACAGACTTTTTAGTAGCAATTTTCTATCTGACTAACTCCCTCACTGGTCTATCAAGCCCGTAGGTCCATGGCTGCGCGTATATAAGCTCTCCATATTTACTTAACCTCAGCTAATATTTTCCAATCATCTCCTGTAGAACCTACATCCCTCAAATTATGATTGTAATATTTCCAATCTCATTCATAAAATGTCTACTGGGCGTTTTTCCTCTGATTTTCCTACAGAGTTTGCATAACCCTCTTTCAGCCGCTGTTCGTGCCATATGTCCTCTCCGTCGCAGTCTACGAGACTTAACTGTTCTTATTATATCAATCTGGTATCCTATAAATATCATGTAGCTTACTGGTATGGAGTCTTCCCATTCTCCTGTATGTTCATCTCTCTTTAGTCCAAAAACGTTTTTATGAACTTTATTCTCAAACACTCGTAATTTTTTTCTCCTCCCTTAAAGCAAAACTCCATGTTTCACATCAACTTTTATAAGATTCATGATGTGTTCCGTTGAGGTTTATTCAAAATTAATATAAAATTATAGAATATTCACCTGAAAGGTCCGTCTCCTCAACTTAATTAATCATTTGACTGTAGCGCTTTCGGGACTTGTCCCATCATCGGCAGTTTTGAATCCTGCCGATGATGGGACAAGTCCCGAAAGCGCTACAGTCAAATGATTAATTAAGTTGAGGAGACGGACCTTTCAGGTGAATATTCTATAATTTTATATTAATGTTTCACATCCATATAATGTAACTGGGAGAATAATTGTTTTTTTTTATAATTTCAGTTTAATGTTTTTTGAAAGTAGTTGATTCATCTATAGTGCCTGTACTGCATATAACATTCATTTCCAGAATTGAGCCTATTTTTTATTCTTTGTGCATCTCATTCCTATTTGTAATTATCGTTCCTAAGTGTTTGAATTCAACAACTTCTTCAATATTTTCCTCATTTATCATTAACTGTCAATTTCCATTATACAATGTTTTTGTATGTGTGAATATATTTAATGATTTATTGATGTTTACTTCCAGCCCCAATTTCTTAGTGTTATTCAATAGAGTGTGAATGTTAGCCCTTAGAGCAGCAATTCAATCCCTGTATAAAAATATATAAATAGGAATAAAGACATCTGTCAATGTAAATCTTATGGCTGTTACTAACCTGGAAATGAAGCTGGAGGTTCACTTTCACACACAATTTTTTAAAATTTTAATTTAACGTTATTCATAAAAATTGGTAAATGTGAAATGACTAATTCATAATCTAATATATAAAAATGAATGTTTGTTTGTTTGTTCGTACTTTATGCGCGGCCATACCGTTGATCCGATTGTGATGGGATTTTTTGCAAAATGTTCAGGAGATTCCCGGCAATAAGAGAGTTGTGATACTCAACTCCTACACCCTTACAAATCGTCTTTGTCGTGGAAAACGTGAAAAAAGTAGCTCTTTGGACGATTAAATGACTTACGCTGCCTAAACCATAACAAATAGGACAAAATTAATGTACACAGAATTGAATGTCTCAAAATGCTCTATAGAAAAGTCCGCGACAGTGTATGTTTATCTCTTACGAATAACTCACAATAACCATGTTTGTCTTTCATTGATACCAAGAAGATCGAGACAAGTGCGTAGATTACAGTGCAAGCATAGCAGCACATGGCTGGTTTTCTTTTGCGGATAACTCACAATAACGAAATTTGTCTTTTAGCTCATTTATGCCAAGAAGATCGAGACAAGTAGATTCCCGGGCTACACGGGGTAATCAGCACGGGGAATCTTAAAATAATCACGATATACATTTATAATTTTTTTTATTTTACTTATTCAACTAATCATAAGAAGTACATTCATTTTTGTCTTACAGATCATTTATGCCAAGAAGATCGGGATGAGTAGATTCCCGGACGAAGCCGGGTAAACAGCACGGAATACCTAAAAATAATTACGATATAAACTTTTTCTATTACTTATTCAACTAAATATAAAAGCACATTAATTTTCATTTATTTAGGCGTAGCAGCGCACGCCGGGTATTAGCTAGTAAGAAATAAAAAAAAATTAAGTAGATTTATACTAGAGAGGAGACACTTTTATAATTTTATAAAACAATGGCGGTTCCAACACTACTATATGGATCGGAACACTGGGTCTTAACTAAAAACATGGAACGAAGAATACAAACGTCAGAAATGAGGTTTCTGAGGAGTTTAGCTGGCTATACAATAACAAATCGAAAACGAAATGAAAATATACGAAGTGAACTAAATATATTCAACTATTAGATAATAAAGTGTGCATAAATAATCTTCTATTTGCTGACGATGTAATCATAATACAGAAAAATGAAGACGACTTACAGAAATCAATGCATGCATTAAATGAAATATGTAAATTATACGATCTGAAGATTTCTGTAAGGAAAACGAAGACCATGGCTTTTAGAGGAAGAGATCCAGTGAGATCCAAAATTATTTTAGAAAATCAAAGTATAGAACAGGTGTCTAGTTTCAAATATTTGGGCTGTGATGTTGGCTACAATGTGGAAAGAGATATTGACTCCAAAATAAATAAATTTCAGACGGTGTGTGGAACAATACAGAGAACATTAAAAAATTAGACAAGAAACCAAGATAAAAATGTATAATGTTATGGCGGTTCCCACAATATTGTATGGATGTGAAACTTGGGCTCCAGTGAAAAAACAGAAGGATAGAATACAGACGGCGGAGATGAGGTTCCTAAGACAAGTAAAAGAATGTACAAGACTTGATAGAATAAGAAATGAGGATATAAGAGAAGAATTGAAAGTACAGCCGTTATTGGATAAAGTCACGAATTACAGACAGAAATGGGTTGATCACATGGATGGAATGAGTAAGGAGAGATATCCATTGTTAGCAAGAAATTATCAAGCAAGAGGAAGACGTGATGTTGGAAGACCTAGAAGACGTTGGGCTGATGCATTATGAAGTCGGAACGGGCAATTGCCTAATCCCTGGAGTGATGATGATGATGATGAGATAGAATTTCACAATACAGAGATGAATGAAAGGACCATATCAATACGTAGAATGGATAACAATAGAATTCCGAAACAGAGTATTCATTACAAATCACTAGGACGAAGAAATGTTGGAAGTCTCAGTAAAAGATGGACAGACAAATTCTAGCATGAGACCGGAACAGACCTTAAGGTCTAATCCTTAATGCTGCTGCTGATGATGATGACATAGATGTATAACATACACATCAATCATCAACCTCAATTATCTCACAAGGGAACTGTCAACAATTACATGCCGAAACCTACCTTAACATTTCTTGCGGAGAAGCATTGTAATTGACAAAGGCCGTATCTGAAAAATATCTGCCTTTTTAAGTGCATGTCACTAAAATCCAGCTGCAAATCTCTCATTTAATCTATAGGTAAGTAATACAAATCCTATATTGGCAGACTGGATAAACTTCACTACTCGCCGTCCGCCCCACGCCTCACTTCACTCAGCTCTTTACTCATGCAGGGGCGTACATCTGCTCCGTACAGTGGGTTGCCATTGCTGGATGCTGGCTTCGATTTCTGTACTCTGCAGGGGTGATGGGTGAAATTTTCGATATTTTCGGCCAGATTTAGCATTTTTTGTTTTTTGAATTAAGAAATACTACGTACCTTAAAGTATAAGCTGGCGAAGTTTCAGTGACCTATGGCTGTAGGAGGGCATGCGTGCTACATTCTAATTTAACTGCATGCAAACTTTCAAATTGGCTTTCCACACTTTTATTTTCATTGCATTTCAATACATTCAAATCAAAATAGCACTGACAAATTTAATGATAGCAGCACGAAATTTTAACTGCATGTCCCACGCATTGTGGTTAATAATTCTGTGCATGGATTTTGAAACAACGTTGATAGATTTTGAAATAAAAAATAAAATATGTGTAGTAATTAAAAAAAAACTTTTCACATATAGAGGATGTATATATTTTTTTCTTCCTTTATTATAATGATATAGAACAGTTAACGCATAGTGTTGTTCGAAATACGTCAGTGGACGTATAGAAAAAAATTCAAAAAATTTACTAAAATTATGGGACTTATTACAAATTTTAATATGCAAATTTTTAAATGGATTTTCTTCAATAACTCAAAAACCTTAAAACCTTTAATATAATATTGCCTATTATGGCATGAATGTGTGTACAAAAAATTCGTAATGTATCCTTTTGGATACATCAGTTGGTACAATTAATTTAATATTTTAAATAAATCAGAAGAAAACGAACAGAAATAAACCACTTAAATGTATGTCTAATTATACAATATACCTAATAGTAACAGTTACACAAGCTTTCGTTTTCACTGCGGTCCGCCACATTCAAATATCTAACAGAAGAAATTTGTGTTTTGCCAATTTAAAGGTTAAGAAAAGTAGAAAATTGAAATTTCACCCATCACCCCCCTTAAAAAGGCAGATTTTTTGACAAAATTAGGAAGGTAAGGCCTATTGCTAATGGGTTATTTACTTGGGTAAAATTAATCTAGTTAGTATTAATAAACTGAAAAAAAAGAGTTACTCTTACTAAAACACAAATCAATAAGATTGAACTTGGCGCATTATAATGCTTCCCTGAGAGAAATTTCAAGGTAGAATTGTAGACTGTTTCTTTGTGAGTAAAATTATTTTGTGGGTTGTCGAGTTTTTCGACCACACCCTCAATTCTGATGATATACGGAGCTGAAATTACATGCTTAATATTCATTGCTACAGGCTTCCAATCGACCATGCTATGTATTATGTGTGAGAATACGTCATTATGACGTCCTCTAAGACGCTTTGTGTGCAATGTCCTTGCATGTATATACTGTTTATATTAAGAATATGTCTGTGTCTTTAGGGGACACACAGAAGGTTACGGTCTCAACACAATGTACCGGTACTTGTAGGTAACAATATATATTGTTGTATCGAACAAGCCTCTCTACCTCACCATATTATGTTAATGGATTCCTAAACTAATACATAAACATCATGATACATTTCTCTGCTAAAACTAACTCTCTCTCTGGCACTATCGATACCGTAGGTTCATGGCGGCGCGGACGTAAGCTTTTAATACATCCCTATTCTGTGCTAACGTTTTCCAATCATATCCTGTATAATCTAATTCCATCAAATCATAGTTAACGTTATTCTGCCAACTCATTCTTGGTCTACCAACTGAGCGTTTCCCTCTGGTTTTCCCACAAAAAGCTTCCACGCCTCTATTTCTTTCAACATTCATGCAACAAGTCCTGCCCTTCCTAGTCTACGAGACTTAACTGTTCTTATTATTTAATTAAATAAAAATAAAACTTAAGTATTATATAATCAATTGAGTTGGTGTTTACTTGATGAAAATCCATATTCATTAATTAAATCAAAATAAAACTTAGTTTTATTTGATTTTCATATTTATTAAGATATAATTCAGTGACCGCTGTTTCGGTACACTGTACCTTCTTCAGACATGTTAACAAATTATAAATTGTGTTATTATAGTACATATCAACTGATCTAAGCAACAATACAACAATAATTTATTTACAATTTTTAATTTAACAAAGGCGATTCATTCAAATAAAGTATTTATTTATTTATTTCTACAGCCTCCAAAAGTCCAACTACTTACCCTTATCACAAACATGCAAAATTTCAAAATTTGGATCCAAACAATGATTAAATTGGAATAGGTGGTTAGCATATTTTGAATATTCTAAATTTCTGATATATGCTCTCATGTGTTCTTTATCCTGATTTGAATGAATCGCCTTTGTTAAATTTAAATTTTTAAATAAATTATTGTTGTACTGTTGCTTAAATCAGTTGATATGTACTATACTAACTTACTTACTTACTTACTTACTCACTGGCACTATCGAACCCGTAGGTTCATGGCCGCGAAATAAGCTCTCCATACATCCCTATCCTGAGCTAATGTTTTCCAATCATTCCCTGTATAATCTACTTCCCTCAAATCATAGTTAATGTTATTCTCCCACCTCATTCTTGGTCTACCAACTGGGCGTTTTCCGTCTGGCTTTCCTACAAGAAGCTTCCATGCAAGTATTTCATTCCCCATACGTGCAACATGTCCTGCCCATCGCAGTCTATGATACTTAACTGTTCTTATTATATCTGGCTTCCTATAGGAAGACCATGTAGTTAATTGTTATGTAGTCTTCTCCATTCACCTGTCTGTTCATCTCTCTTTGGTCCAAAATTTTTCCTAAGTACTTTATTCTCAAATACTTATTATCTCCTTTCCTCCCTTAAAGTAAGTTTCATAATTTGTTAACATGTCTGAAGAAGGTACAGAGTACCGAAACAGCTGTCACTGAATTATATCTTAATAAATATGAATGAAAATCAAATAAAACTAATTTATTTAATACACAAGTGATCTTCTTGGTGATATAATATTAAAATATATATGTAGTCAATATGCCCATTTCACCAATTAATGTTTTAAAATGGTCAACAAGTTTCTACAGCCAAGCTGTCATTCTCAAGACCAGATATTGGCTGTAGAAACTTGTTGACCATTTTAAAACATTAATTGGTGAAATGGGCATATTGACTACATATATATTTTAAATAAAACTAAGTTTTATTTTTATTTAATTAATTAGAGTATTATATCGTTTTCATATTTGTAAAACTTAAAGTTTTATTTCTATTTAATTAAATAAATATGGATTTTCATCAAATAAACGCCAAATCAATTATTGATAGTTCTTATTATATCTGGTTTCCTGGTTTATTCTCAAATACTCGTAATATTTTCTTCTCCCTTAGAGTAAGAGTCCACGTTTCACGTCCATATAATTGGGAGAATAACAGTTTTATATATTTCCAGTGTCCACCGCTGTGGTCTCGAGGTAGCGTGCTGCCTTGTCACGCGAGCGGGCCCGGGTTCGATCCCCGGTCGGGGCAGTTTTTCCGGGTGAGGTTTTATCGGGGTATTTCCTCACCTGTAAGACAAATGTCGGGAAAACTTTAAGGCCCAAACGGTCCCCGAAATCATATGGCCATCACCCTTATCATCATTAGCATCCTTACCATTATCATTATCATCTTCATCCTTCACCGGTGTGGAAAGCAACGGGAAGCTACCACACCTATACAATTCCCTAGTAAAGCTGCAAGCATAGCATGAAAATGCTATGATTGCAGTGAAGGACCTACCTTCGGGCAGAATTACTATGGATGGATATTTTCAGTTTAACGTTTTTTGAGAGAATTGGGACGAGAAGAGTCCATGTAATGCATTTTAACATGCATTTCTAGGATTGAACTTGCGTTTGGTTTCTTTATGCACCTCCTTCCTGTTTGTAATTATTATTCCTAGGTATTTGAATTCAGCCACTTCTTGGAAATTTTCCTCATTTATCATTAACTATCCATATCCATTATATCCATCCACAGTAATTCTGCCCGAAGGCAGGTCCTTCACTGCACTCATAGCATTTTGATGCTCTGCTTGCAGCTTTACTAGGGAATTGTAGGTGTGGTAGCTTCCCGTTGCTTTCCACACCGGTGAAGGATGATGATGATAATGATGGCCATATGATTTCGGGGACCATTTGGGCCTTAACGTTTTCCTGACAATTGTCTTACAGGTGAGGATAAACCCCGATAAAAACCTCACCCAGAAAAACTGCCCCGACCGGGGATCGAACCCGGGCCTGCTGCGTGACATGGCAGCACGCTACCTCGTGATCACAGCGATGGACAATCCATTATATAATGTAGGCCTATTTCTATTTGTCAACATATATTTAGTTTTAGTGATGTTTACTTCTAGTCAATTTCTTAGTGTTACTCAATAGATTGTGCATGTTGACACATACTATCTCGTCGCTATCGCCTAATAATAAAAGCTATCACAATATATGTATAGCCTATATTTGTTAGTTTGTTTATGTAAATTTGTTAAGAAAAATCACTACATAACGTACTGTGTTTGCACGCCGTGAAATTGACGTCACACATAAATATCAGCAGAATGATACATCAGGTTATTAATCAGCGCAAGTTATTGCTGCAGCTAAGCTATAAATTCACAGCTCCGCAGTCATAAAGAACACTCAATATTTATAAACCACTGTGCGTTAAACAGTTCCAACCTATATTATTATAGATTATTCCATGCACCATACTACCTATGAATATTCGTCCGGAGATCAAGTGACAGCAAGTGTCATGTTGGCCAATGTGATAATACACGTTCCCGCTAGAGCTAATAACCAACATGTTTACTCATAATTAAGGGGATTCTATCCCAGGATTCCATCTATTTTAGTGAGCAAGTTACTGTGAGAAATCGGTGAGTTTTTAGGCCTACACCACATCAGTTTGGAATTAAATTGTTTTCTAAATTACCTATCCTAATAAAGAATGTTTATTTGAGGTATTACAGACACACAAATGATGTCATTCTATAGATTTATAGATACACAAATAATGTAATTTTATAGGGACTGAATGTAGTGCTCAGATATAAAAATTGCCTGAATTTAGTTTGGTATTTTTTCGAGAAAATAGCGTTTTTTTAATTAGCTATTTAATAAAGCATATTTATTTGAGGAGATACAGATACACGGACGATGTCAAAATATAGGGGCGCACCATAGTGCTGATATATAAAAATTGACTGAAATCGGTTTGGTAGTTTCCGAGAAAATAGCGTTTTTTTAATTAGCTACTTAATAAAGCATATTTATTTGAGGAGATACAGATACACAGACGATGTCAAAATATAGGGGCGCTACAATAGTGCTGATATATAAAAATTGACTGAATTCGGTTTGGTAGTTTCCGAGAAAATAGCGTTTTTTTTAAATTAGCTATTTAATAAAGCATATGTATTTGAGGAGATACGGATACACAGACGATGTCAAAATATAGGGGCGCTACCATAGTGCTGATATATAAAAATTGACTGAATTCGGTTTGGTAGTTTCCGAGAAAATAGCGTTTTTTTAATTAGCTATTTAATAAAGTATATTTATTTGAGGAGATACAGATACACAGACGATGTCAAAATATAGGGGCGCTACCATAGTGCTGATATATAAAAACTGACTGAATTCGGTTTGGTAGTTTCCGAGAAAATAGCGTTTTTTTTTTAATTAGCTACTTAATAAAGCATATTTATTTGAGGAGATACAGATACACAGACGATGTCAAAATATAGGGGCGCTACCATAGTGCTGATATATAAAAACTGACTGAAATCGGTTTGGTAGTTTCCGAGAAAATAGCGTTTTTTTTAAATTAGCTATTTAATAAAGCATATGTATTTGAGGAGATACAGATACACAGACGATGTCAAAATATAGAGGCGTACCATAGTGCTGATATATAAAAACTGACTGAATTCGGTTTGGTAGTTTCCGAGAAAATAGCGTTTTTTTTTAAATTAGCTACTTAATAAAGCATATTTATTTGAGGAGATACAGATACACAGACGATGTCAAAATATAGGGGCGTACCATAGTGCTGATATATAAAAATTGACTGAATTCGGTTTGGTAGTTTCCGAGAAAATAGCGTTTTTTTAATTAGCTATTTGATAAAGTATATTTATTTGAGGAGATACAGATACACAGACGATGTCAAAATATAGGGGCGCTACCATAGTGCTGATATATAAAAACTGACTGAATTCGGTTTGGTAGTTTCCGAGAAAATAGCGTTTTTTTTAAATTAGCTATTTAATAAAGCATATTTATTTGAGGAGATACAGATACACGGACGATGTCAAAATATAGGGGCGCTACAATAGTGCTGATATATAAAAATTGACTGAAATCGGTTTGGTAGTTTCCGAGAAAATAGCGTTTTTTTAATTAGCTACTTAATAAAGCATATTTATTTGAGGAGATACAGATACACGGACGATGTCAAAATATAGGGGCGTACCATAGTGCTGATATATAAAAACTGACTGAAATCGGTTTGGTAGTTTCCGAGAAAATAGCGTTTTTTTTTAATTAGCTATTTAATAAAGCATATTTATTTGAGGAGATACAGATACACGGACGATGTCAAAATATAGGGGCGCTACAATAGTGCTGATATATAAAAATTGACTGAAATCGGTTTGGTAGTTTCCGAGAAAATAGCGTTTTTTTTAATTAGCTACTTAATAAAGCATATTTATTTGAGGAGATACAGATACACAGACGATATCAAAATATAGGGGCGCTACCATAGTGCTGATATATAAAAACTGACTGAATTCGGTTTGGTAGTTTCCGAGAAAATGGCGTTTTTTTTAATTAGCTATTTAATAAAGCATTTTTATTTGAGGAGATACAGATACACGGACGATGTCAAAATATAGGGGCGCTACAATAGTGCTGATATATAAAAATTGACTGAATTCGGTTTGGTAGTTTCCGAGAAAATAGCGTTTTTTTTAATTAGCTATTTAATAAAGCATATTTATTTGAGGAGATACAGATACACGGACGATGTCAAAATATAGGGGCGCTACAATAGTGCTGAGATATAAAATTGACTGAAATCGGTTTGGTAGTTTCCGAGAAAATAGCGTTTTTTTAATTAGCTACTTAATAAAGCATATTTATTTGAGGAGATACAGATACACAGACGATGTCAAAATATAGGGGCGTACCATAGTGCTGATATATAAAAACTGACTGAATTCGGTTTGGTAGTTTCCGAGAAAATAGCGTTTTTTAAATTAGCTATTTAATAAAGCATATTTGAGGAGATACAGATACACGGACGATGTCAAAATATAGGGGCGTACCATAGTGCTGATATATAAAAATTGACTGAAATCGGTTTGGTAGTTTCCGAGAAAATAGCGTTTTTTTTAATTAGCTATTTAATAGAGCATTTTTATTTGAGGAGATACAGATACAAAGACGATGTCAAAATATAGGGGCGCTACCATAGTGCTGATATATAAAAACTGACTGAATTCGGTTTTGGTAGTTTCCGAGAAAATAGCGTTTTTTATAATTAGCTTTTTAATAAAGCATATTTATTTGAGGAGATACAGATACACAGACGATGTCAAAATATAGGGGCGCTACCATAGTGCTGATATATAAAAACTGACTGAATTCGGTTTGGTAGTTTCCGAGAAAATAGCGTTTTTTTTTTTAATTAGCTACTTAATAAAGCATATTTATTTGAGGAGATACAGATACACAGACGATGTCAAAATATAGGGGCGCTACCATAGTGCTGATATATAAAAACTGACTGAATTCGGTTTGGTTGTTTCCGAGAAAATAGGCGTTTTTTTTAAATTAGCTATTTAATAAAGCATATGTATTTGAGGAGATACAGATACACAGACGATGTCAAAATATAGAGGCGCTACCATAGTGCTGATATATAAAAACTGACTGAATTCGGTTTGGTAGTTTCCGAGAAAATAGCGTTTTTTTTTAAATTAGCTACTTAATAAAGCATATTTATTTGAGGAGATACAGATACACAGACGATGTGAAAATATAGGGGCGTACCATAGTGCTGATATATAAAAATTGACTGAATTCGGTTTGGTAGTTTCCGAGAAAATAGCGTTTTTTTTAATTAGCTATTTAATAAAGTATATTTATTTGAGGAGATACAGATACACAGACGATGTCAAAATATAGGGGCGCTACCATAGTGCTGATATATAAAAACTGACTGAATTCGGTTTGGTAGTTTCCGAGAAAATAGCGTTTTTTTTAAATTAGCTATTTAATAAAGCATATTTATTTGAGGAGATACAGATACACGGACGATGTCAAAATATAGGGGCGCTACAATAGTGCTGATATATAAAAATTGACTGAAATCGGTTTGGTAGTTTCCGAGAAAATAGCGTTTTTTATAATTAGCTACTTAATAAAGCATATTTATTTGAGGAGATACATATACACGGACGATGTCAAAATATAGGGGCGTACCATAGTGCTGATATATAAAAACTGACTGAAATCGGTTTGGTAGTTTCCGAGAAAATAGCGTTTTTTTAATTAGCTATTTAATAAAGCATATTTATTTGAGGAGATACAGATACACGGACGATTGTCAAAATATAGGGGCGCTACAATAGTGCTGATATATAAAAATTGACTGAAATCGGTTTGGTAGTTTCCGAGAAAATAGCGTTTTTTAAATTAGCTACTTAATAAAGCATATTTATTTGAGGAGATATAGATACACAGACGATAGTCAAAATATAGGGGCGCTACCATAGTGCTGATATATAAAAACTGACTGAATTCGGTTTGGTAGTTTCCGAGAAAATGGCGTTTTTTTTAATTAGCTATTTAATAAAGCATTTTTATTTGAGGAGATACAGATACACAAACGATGTCAAAATATAGGGGCGCTACAATAGTGCTGATATATAAAAATTGACTGAATTCGGTTTGGTAGTTTCCGAGAAATAGCGTTTTTTTTTAATTAGCTACTTAATAAAGCATATTTATTTGAGGAGATACAGATACACAGACGATGTCAAAATATAGGGTCGTACCATAGTGCTGATATATAAAAACTGACTGAATTGTGGTTTGGTAGTTTCCGAGAAAATAGCGTTTTTTTTAAATTAGCTATTTAATAAAGCATATGTATTTGAGGAGATACAGATACACGGACGATGTCAAAATATAGGGGCGTACCACAGTGCTGATATATAAAAACTTGACTGAAATCGGTTTGGTAGTTTCCGAGAAAATAGCGTTTTTTTTTAATTAGCTATTTAATAGAGCATATTTATTTGAGGAGATACAGATACACAGACGATGTCAAAATATAGGGGTGCTACCATAGTGCTGATATATAAAAACTGACTGAATTCGGTTTGGTAGTTTCCGAGAAAATAGCGTTTTTTATAATTAGCTTTTTAATAAAGCATATTTATTTGAGGAGATACAGATACACAGACGATGTCAAAATATAGGGGCGCTACCATAGTGCTGATATATAAAAACTGACTGAATTCGGTTTGGTAGTTTCCGAGAAAATAGCGTTTTTTTTAATTAGCTATTTAATAAAGCATATTTATTTGAGGAGATACAGATACACAGACGATGTCAAAATATAGGGGCGCTACAATAGTGCTGATATATAAAAATTGACTGAATTCGGTTTGGTAGTTTCCGAGAAAATAGCGTTTTTTTTAAATTAGCTATTTAATAAAGCATATGTATTTGAGGAGATACGGATACACAGACGATGTCAAAATATAGGGGCGCTACCATAGTGCTGATATATAAAAACTGACTGAATTCGGTTTGGTAGTTTCCGAGAAAATAGCGTTTTTTTTAATTAGCTATTTAATAAAGCATATTTATTTGAGGAGATACAGATACACGGACGATGTCAAAATATAGGGGCGCTACAATAGTGCTGATATATAAAAATTGACTGAAATCGGTTTGGTAGTTTCCGAGAAAATAGCGTTTTTTTAATTAGCTACTTAATAAAGCATATTTATTTGAGGAGATACAGATACACAGACGATATCAAAATATAGGGGCGCTACCATAGTGCTGATATATAAAAACTGACTGAATTCGGTTTGGTAGTTTCCGAGAAAATGGCGTTTTTTTTAATTAGCTATTTAATAAAGCATTTTTATTTGAGGAGATACAGATACACGGACGATGTCAAAATATAGGGGCGCTACAATAGTGCTGATATATAAAAATTGACTGAATTCGGTTTGGTAGTTTCCGAGAAAATAGCGGTTTTTTTAATTAGCTATTTAATAAAGCATATTTATTTGAGGAGATACAGATACACGGACGATGTCAAAATATAGGGGCGCTACAATAGTGCTGATATATAAAAATTGACTGAAATCGGTTTGGTAGTTTCCGAGAAAATAGCGTTTTTTTAATTAGCTACTTAATAAAGCATATTTATTTGAGGAGATACAGATACACAGACGATGTCAAAATATAGGGGCGTACCATAGTGCTGATATATAAAAACTGACTGAATTCGGTTTGGTAGTTTCCGAGAAAATAGCGTTTTTTTTAAATTAGCTATTTAATAAAGCATATTTGAGGAGATACAGATACACGGACGATGTCAAAATATAGGGGCGTACCATAGTGCTGATATATAAAAATTGACTGAAATCGGTTTGGTAGTTTCCGAGAAAATAGCGTTTTTTTTAATTACCTATTTAATAGAGCATATTTATTTGAGG
>JASPKZ010007291.1:22500-62500 GCA_030220185.1 Diploptera punctata | reverse complement strand
CTTGGAAAATTGCCGTTTGGTTTTTGTCGCTTCAGAGTTTGCTCCAAGCCGTTGACGTGCCATTAATCCCTGTGGGTTTCTTTAGAATCACTTTCAACATGGATCCTATAACGACGCGTCGTTTAAACGCTTGGTCTTCTTCCGTAGACTCGGAGATGTCACGCTTTTTTAATTGTTCATTTATCATTATGTCACCCAAGAATTGGAGTAAGTTTTCCATTCATCGTTCTTTCGTTGCTTTCGATATTGTATCCGAATTTCCCACCCGATTTAAAATCTTTATATAAACTAACTCACTGGCACTGTCGAATACGTATGTTCATGACTGCGCGGAAACAAGCTCTCCATACATCCCTATCCTGAGCTAATGTTTTTCAATCATCACCTGTATATTCTACTTCCCTCAAATCATTGTTAGTTTTATTTTCTCATCTCATTCTTGGTCTACCAACTCGGTGTTTTCCTTTTGGTTTCCTACAAGAAGCTTTCATGCACATTTTCATTTCCCATTCGTGCCACATGCCGTGCCCGTCGCTATCTATGAGACTTAACTACTCTTATTATATCTGGTTTCCTATAAAGTGTTTAGTAGTCTTCTCCATTCGCCTTTCTGTTCATCTCTCTTCGATAAAAACAAATCCTAAGAACTTTATTCTTAAAAACTCCTAATATTTTTTTCTGCCTTAAAATAAAAGCCCATGTTTCATATCCGTATGATATAACTGGGAGAATAACAATTTATATACACTGCTCAAAAACAATTAGAGGAACACTATGAATTGTGCAAATATTTTTTCATTGGATAAAGGTACAAACATGAAATTAATAAAGTACATTATTTGTGGTTATTTATTTATTTATTGCTCATGTCAGTAAAAACAAATGAATAACGCTGGCAATTAACTTTTAAAATAATTCCGCTATGTAAGCAATTGAATCTTGTGCTTATTTTTCAAAGTTAAACACTCGTTATATAGAGTTAGTATTGTGTATGGCCTCCACGACATTCGATGACACTTTGGCACCTTCGTGGCATGCTCCCAATAAGATTCTGGATTTCCTCTTGCGGGATATTCTCCCATTCCTCCTTCAGAGCATCTCCAAGTTGCTGCAGAGTTTGTGGAGCTTGACGTCGGTTCCTGACCTTCCTGTCTAGAAGATCCCACAAGTGTGCAATAGGGTTGAGGTCTGGGCTGACCGCTGGCCACTCCATTACCTCAATTTCATTCCTCCTCAGGAAATCCCTGGTGACAGCCACAGAATGTGCCCTGGCATTATCCTGCATAAAAAGAAATCCAGGGTCTACTCCAATGGCAGCAAGTACTACATGCTCTTCCAGAACGTGCTCGATATACCGGACAGCATTCAGTCGCTGGGGAACAAGTACAAGGTCCGTACGATTGTTGTACATAACTCCGGCCCACACCATTATGGAACCTCCTCCGAATCTATCAATTTCCTGTACAGCCTCTACAGAAAATCTTTCTCCTGGCCGTCCCCACACCCTCAATCGACCATCACAACGTGTAAGACGATACCTGGATTCGTCCGAGAAGAGCACAGACTCCCACTGGTTCAGGTTCCAATCACCATGGTTTTCAGCATACGTACGTCTTGCTGCCTTATGCCCATTTGTTAATTGGACGAATATTCTCTTTCCTTAATCTGTTCCTTATGGTTTGGTCTGAAACCCGGATTCCGGAAGCCATATGAAAGTCATTCTGCAGGTCTTTTGCAGTTTTTTTGTACGCTGTCGAAGAGCAGAAAGAACAACGTATCTGTCATCCTGGGGGCTTGTTTTAAATTTACGGCCCTGGCCACGTCTTCTACAATACTGACCTGTCTCTCTGTGCCTGTTGCGTAACCTGGACACCACGGAAGGAGAAACCCCAAGCTTTCTAGCCAATCTCTAGCAGAGATTGACCTTGTCGTAAAAGATGTAGAGCATGATACACTTAAAACTCATTTAAATGGCTCATTTTGTCAGGAGACTTCAATCAACAAGGCAATAATCAACATTCGTCACTATAGCAACATCAGGAAGCTTACCAATTAGAAGTGGCCAGTGCCTTCCAAAATAAAAAAAAACTCTATATTTGTTGTTTGAGGTAATTTCTCTGTATTTAGGCCATGGATCTTTAAAATTTGTATCCAATGATAACATTAATAATTCAATTTACATATTGTCCAACTTTCAGCATCACAGCTAAAAAAAAAACAATTACTTATTCAATTTATTACAAGTGTTCCTCTAATTGTTTTGAGCAGTGTAATTTCAGTTTAATGATATTTGAGAGAAGTTGGGATGACAAGAATCCCTGTAATGCATAATAACATGCATTTCCAGAATTGAGCCTATTTTAAATTTCCTTCTGCACCTCATTCCTGTTTGTAATTATTGTTCCTATTTGAATTGAGCCACTTCTGCAAAATTTCCCTCATTTGTCATTAACTGTCAATTTCCATTATATAATATATTTCTATGTGTGAGCATATATTTAGTTATTGATATTTACTTCCAGCACCAATTTCTTAATGTTACTCAAAAAAGTGTGTGTGTTGGTCCTTAGTATCTCCTCGCTATCGCCTAATAATACATCTTCAGCATAAACTAACCATTTAGTTATAAATTGCATTCGTCTTTTATAATTTAATGGCTGCTATTACACAAAATTGAGTAGACGAGAAGATAGTGCATCTCCTTGCTTACAACCCCTATGTCTATTATACATTATTAATCAAGTTGTAGATAAATCGTAATTGTTAATATCTGTGGACTATAATTGAAACTGGTGAAATGGAAGAGAGGACCTTACGTCTTATCTCCATCGAATAAAATGGTTATTAATGATATTGGTCTACAAAAGAAATCCCACCTGTGTGACCAAAACTCAGGTGGAGGGTGAGAGAAGTCACCACTTGCTCCATTGAGCCGCTTCCTATAGATCTAGTAAGTATTTTGTTGTAAAATTGGATTATTAAAAAGAGCTTTACATCATCTGTCCTCTACGGTGGTCTAGTGGTTATGTTCCTTGCCTCTGATTCGGAGAGTCGCTGGTTCAAATCCAGCCGGGGTCGATGGACCTTTTAGGATGGAAATATCAAAGGAAGTAGTCCTCCAGGAGGAACTTTAAGCCGTGGCTACAGTGTCTGAAGATGTTCAGGCTCGTAAAAGACCCTTACGCCTGAATAAAGAGACCCCTAATCAAAATTTACCGATCTTCTTCATCCTATTAATACGTTATTTGCCCACTAGATGTCTCATTTGGTCGGGTTCTGGTACTGACTGCGTTTGAACCCGCGACCCTCGTACCAGAAGAAAGGAACATAACCGTTAGTCCACCGCGGCAGATTCTGTGAAATATATATTTTCCTTAATATGTTTTCAAATACATAATAGGAATTATTTGCAGCATTTATTACTGACTATTTAAACCATGCCCCAAATGGGAGTCAATGACCAATCACGTTAAAATGATTTTTTATTTACAACCAATCACAGACGTGTTTCGCCTAGAATTTACCAACTAAAGTTTATCATAATAAAGGAAGCACCTCCATTTTAACATTCTGAATAAGTCGTAGCATTGTTTTGCAGTGACTGACTCACTAAGAACTACGGCTATCAGATGGTATATATAGTACATGAATGTCAACACATACCGCACGCGTTAGTTAATAAAACAAATTGTAGCAAATGATTATACCACCACAAAAAGAAACCACTGTTTGCACTTTCTTAAATGTATTTTTCCCAGAAAAATATAGTTGTCATATTTACATTATAGGACATCATAAATGAATTAATATACACTTTGATGTGTTTTATTTATTTTTTTCCACTAGAGTGCATTCTTACAATATTGCGTTCCTTTGGCAATAAATAATATGATCTGGTTGCAGTGACGAACAAAAGAAGTGAATGAAGCGTACCAATCGTTTCTCATTTGTTTTCAAACATCACCGTTTACATTAAATATATAAATATTTTAAAATAACTATATTTGAATAATGATTTGTGAGTAAACAGCTTAATTTTATTCGTTAAATAGTCCTAACAAATGCCACTATTGATTTCCAAATTATCTAGATAAATTCACTCCTCACTTCGTGAGTCGTGAATTAATCGATAATTTGGAAATCACTCATGTCATTACTTATGATATTATTTCTATACCACTAGGATTTACAACAGTGTTGCCATTTCCAAAATATTGGGATGGGTTGGGTGTGAGAAAAAGTGACTGAACATCGCAAAAATGTGTGGAGAAAAATAAGGAGGCGGTACTTAGATATAAACCACAAGATATTTTCGCCGAATGTACGGTAAAACTCTCACGGTTTTTTACAAAGAGACCTAAAACAAGATTGGGGAAAATAATCTTATATACTCAATCTAGGATTTACAGAGAGAGATCACGGCTTGCTTGGTTTAGGCTAGAGGCACGGAAATTTATAAAAAATTAGCGACGTTCACCATATGTGAATATGTCCAATAAGCGGGAGCTTTGAAGATGAGGTAAGTACATGTATATTAGGGAAAATGTAACGATTTAGAATATTTGAGCAAAGTAAAGTGATCCCACATGTAACGATTTAGAATATTTGAGCAAAGTAAAGTGATCCCACAACAGGCCCGGAGGCCCTTGGGGTAGTAGGAGGTTAAGGCTCCCACTTTTTCTAGACAATCGACACTTTGTCATCCGGGTTGTCAGCCCTGCGTGACGGCCGCCTTTACCCCCAAAACAAGCGTCTGGTACTCATTTCAGTTAGGGGCTGAATCGACCCCAGGGCCATAGTGCCGCCAGAGGGTTTGGGTCAGTTTAAAAATCCTGACCCCAACGGGACTTGGACCCTCGACCCTCCGGCTTGTAGCTCAGTGCCTTAACCACTACGCTACGGCGTGCCCCTTTAGAATATTTGAGGCGTCAGTTATTACCGGAAAGATTTATAAATTTAAATCGTGAAAGATTGGCATGCTACGAGGTAATGCTAAATCCAGAAATTGTTATAAACTTGGGTAAATTTCTGGACAAAACGCGGAAAATAAGAACAATACTCATTCGTGAATAAATATATTAACGAAATGTAATATCATTAATTCTTAATATACTACATAATCTAATTAATGTATAATGTTATTGTATTATTATCTGGTTTGGGTCCGAAACCTGGACAGTAGGTAGAAAACAAACCAACAAGCTTATAATTTAATTAAATTTACAGTGGGAGGAAACACTATGAGGTATTTATATTAATAAATGAGCTGGAGAAAATGTTTTAATATCTCACCTCACAAAGTTGCGTGTCTTCACGATACCGGTTTCGGAAGTATAGTATAGTATTAATTCTGAAACCGGTATCGTGAAGACACGCAACTTTGTGAGGTGAGATGTCAAAACATTTTCTCCAACTCATTTATTAATAATAAAACCAACAAGCTGTTAGCAGTAGAAATTGATTTTTGGAGGCGATCGATAAGAATTTCAAGAAGGGATAAGGTCAGAAACAGCACAATAAGAGAGATTATGCAAGTTGAAAAAACATATTAGAAAAAATATAAGAAAACGTTTGAAATGGTATGGATACCTCATAAGAATGGAAGAAGAGAGAATACCAAAGAAGATCCTTAATTGGAAAGCTAATGGAAGAAGTTGAAGGGGCATGCCTAGAGAACGAAGGATGGAAGGAGTGAACAAAAGTGTAGAAGCTAGAGATTTGAGAGAAGAAGATGCTTCAGACAGAAACCTCTGGCGACAAATCACTTTGGTCTGAAGGAGAAACATTGTATTGTTGAATATTCCTAAATAAAGAAAAAATGTAATTGTAATATTATTGTGTTTCTTTTTTTATGTTATACAAGGTGCGGCAGAAACAATTGCCCATTTAAACATGTTATTTTGGCATGAATAAATACAACTATTCGTTATTATTGTATATTGTTCGAAAGAACACATCCTACTATTAATTACACATGTCACTCTTTGTAAATTTTGTCCTCTAGGTGTCCACCATTGTTGGCGATGCAATCTTCTGTACGAACACGCACATTCTCCACAAATTTACGAAGAGTGTCACATGTTATGACCTCGATTTCGGCGTGAATGTTGTTTTTCAAGTCTCCAAGAGTTGTTGGCTTTTTAGCATACACTTTGGATTTTAGGTATCACCACAGAAAAAATCACAAGCCGACAAATTGGGCGAACGGGGTAGCTAGTTGACACTGCCAAAGCAGGTCAGGGGTGCGAACCGTACGTGATCTACCAGGCGGCTTATAGTTTGTTGCAGATGCTGTTGCTCTGAACTGCTGGACCCATCTCTAATCGACTTCCGATCAATGTTAAAATATTGCCGGAACAAATGTTGTGTCCATACTACACTGTCACCACATTTGAAAAACGTATCTATTGCAAACGCACGGTGATCTTTTGCCACCAACGCTCCATACTGACTCGCAATGCTTTGAACTGCACTACGCATTGGTACCAATGTCAACTCTCTAGGAAGCTGTGTCCAATAATTGCGGGCAATTTAAAATGAGTAATTGTTTCTGCCTCACCTTATCTTCTTCTTCTTCTGCACTTCACGGGCTAGGCAAATTGCCTGTTCCGCCTCACAGTTGTTCTGTCCATATTTTCACTGGCCTTCCTACAATCCTTGAACCTCTTGGCTTGTAGATGAATGCTGATCTTGGTAATCTTGATACATTCAATCTTTCCATATGTGTAAACCATTTCTCTTTATATTTTCTGATTGTCGCATCCAATGGATATATATATATATATATATATATATATATATATATATATATAAATCTGTTCTTATATCTTCATTCCTTATCTGATCCAATCTTGTGCAGCCTTTTGTTGTTCTAAGGAAGTTCATTTCTGCGCTTCGTATTCTACTTTGCAATTTTTTGGTCATTACCCAAGTTTCACTCCCGTAAAGTAATGCAGGAACTGCTAATGTTTTATAAAACTTCAATCTAGTATCTCTTCTTGTTTTATTCTTTAATGTTTTATGTATAGTTCCGCATATCATTTGAAATTTCGACAGTTTCATATGTATGTCTCTTTCAGTTTTTGTGTTTATAGTAAAATTACAACCCAAATAATTAAAATTTGTTACTTGTTCTAGAGGTTTGTTGTCTATTACGATTTTTGATCTTATATGATCGTTTCCCCAAAATGCCATTATTATTATTTTTTTATACCAAACATTATTTTATTGTGACCGACTGTCAACAGCACATACGGATTACTGCCCGTATTTGGAAATAACACTGTATGTATATTACTCTCGGCCGCGGTGGACTAGTGGTTATGCCGCTTGCCTTTGGTCCCGAGGGTCGCGAGTTCAAACCCGGCCGGGGTCAATGGATTTTTTAGGATGGAAAAATTCAAGGAGCAAGTCCTCCGGGAGGGACGTTAAGCCGTGGGTCCCGAGTCTGAAAATTTTCAGGCTCGTAAAAGATCCTTAAGCCTGAATGAAAATTCCTCTAAGCAAAATTTACCGAATTTTCCCGTCCTAGAACTACCTAGGTTTCCTAGATGTCAGTATGAGGCGGAACGCTGACCACGGACCACTCAAATGATATCCATACGAAAACAAGTGTAACTAAATTAGTATAGTTCAAATTCTTCCCTGTAGGGGGAGATCGCCTATATCTCTGTTAAGGGAAACATCGGCTTACAAGAAGATGTATCTTACTTTTAGTCTAACAAAGTCCTACTACTACTACTTATCGAATGCCCTAGTAAGAGAGAAAAGTTAATTAAGAACTACATTTGGTTATAATTATATTATAGTTTTAATATATCTACTGTTCTTTTTTCATCTTCGAGAGTCAGAAACTTCTCTTTTCTGTTCCATTGAGTGAGATGAATTTTTAACGCGGAGTTTTAAAAATAAATGACGAAATGAAGGGTAGAAGCATCACAAGCTGACGGACGGCTGACACTTGTAGCGGAAAAAGAGCAGGTTCAAATATATTTGTGTTCTTTTTGTGCAACAGGGAGAACTTGGAATATTTCTTCTTCTAAAACACATATTTTATTCTACACTAGCTAATTCCTGGCGTACACTATTACGCATAAATTGCGCCGCACGATCCTACCTCTTTATTACATTGAGTTTGAAAGTTTTGAGTGACATTCTCAACGATCCTTTGCCCGGGCCCATAGAAAAAAAGTATAATCCACCTTTTCTTTGTACATTACTTAACATATACTACTGAATGCTAAACAGTATTATAATCGTGGAAGCTAGAAGGAAAAGGAGGATTAATTTGGCTTGAGAAAGCTTTAGAGTATATATCAATATGAAACATGACTACCTACACAATTAGTAAACATACGTTAACTAAAAAAAAGTAACTTTTAATGAGAATCATGAGTCAGATAATTGAAATACAAATAATATATCAAAAATGTATGTTCTTGACTATTGAAAGAAAATATATGAATGAAATAATATAAATTAACAAACTCGGTCATCAATAATTCAAAAAGTAAATAATACTTACTTACTCTTACTTACTTACTCACTGGCACTATCGAACCCGTAGGTCCATGGCCGCACGGACATAAGCTCTCCATACATCCCTATCCTGAGCTAATGCTTTCCAATCATTCCCTGTATAATCTACTTCCCTCAAATCATAGTTAATGTTGTTCTCCCACCTCATTTTTGGTCTACCAACTGGGCGTTTTCCCTCTGGCTTTCCTACAAGAAGTTTCCATGCACGTCTTTCATTTCCCATACGCGCAACATGTCCTGCCCATCGCAGTCTACGGGACTTAACTGTTCTTATTATATCTGGCTTCCTATAAAGACCATGTAGTTCATTGTTATGTAGTCTTCTCCATTCACCTGTCTGTTCATCTCTCTTTGGTCCAAAAATTTTCCTAAGAACTTTATTCTCAAATACTCGTAATCTCCTTTCCTCCCTTAAAGTAAGAGTCCATGTTTCGCACCCATATAGTATAACTGGTAGAACAATAGTTTATATATTTTCAGCTTAACGTTTTTTGAAAGGAGTTGGGACATCAAAAGTCTCTGCAATGCATAATAGCATGCATTTCCAGAATTGAGCCTATGTTTAATTTCTTTGTGCATCTCATTCCTATTTGTGATTATTGTTCCTAGGTATTTGAATTCAGCCAATTCCTCAAAATTTCCCTCATTTGTCATTAGCTGTCCATTTCCATTATATAATGTATTTCTACGTGTGACCATATATTTAGTTTTACTGATATTTACTTCCAGTCCTAATTTCTTAGTGTTACTCAATATTGTGTGCGTGTTGGCCTTTAGTATCTCCTCGCTATCGGCCAGTAGTACTACATCATCAGCATAAACTAACAGCTTATTAATACCATTGAGTTGTAAGCCTTCCTCATTCTCCAAAGATTTAATGGCATGCTCTAGTACAAAATTAAATAGTAGAGGAGATAGTGCATCTCCTTGCTTTAACCCATTCTGGATTTCAAAAGTGTCTGAAAACTGTTTGCCTACACGCACCCTACTCGTTGAGCCATTTAGACACATTCGTAAAAGTCTAACTAACTTTTTAGGAATTCCAAACTCCAGCAGGATACTATATAACTTCTCCCTCTTACTTGAATCATAATGCCTTTTTTTGAAAGTCCTACATATAGTTGATGTACAGTACCATTATATTCCCATTTCTTTTCTAAAATCTGTCTTATACTAAAAATCTGATCTGTTGTAGACCTGTTTCTTCTAAATGCACATTGATGATCTCCTAGAATGTCATCAATATAGGGAGCAAGTCTGCTTACTAATATATTTGTTAGAATTTTGTACGAAGGTGCCCCTATAGTTGTTGCAATCAGTTTTATCTCCTTTCTTATAAATTGGTACGATAATTGATTCCTTCCATTCATCTGGAAGAGCTTCTTTTTCCCAAATCATTCTAAGCAACCAGCGTATCTTGTCCATCAATTTTTCTCCCCCTGATTTTAGCAGTTCTGCTGGGATCTCATCTGAACCTGATGCTTTATACATCTTCAATTTTTCAATTGCCATTTCAACCTCTAATGCACTTGGCTCTGCGACTAGCATTTCTGCTGTCTGTAAGTTATTCTCCTCAATGTCCTGTTCTGTATGTACATTTAATAGCTGATTAAAATAACTTTTCCATCTATTTAATATAGTCTTGGAATCTGCAATCATATCCCCATTTTCATTCCGAATTATGTTTGTTCTAGCCTGAAACCCTTTCTTCTCTATACTAATTCCCTGATATAATTCTCTAATGTTCCTATTTTTTTCATTCATTTCAAGATCATTAATCTTCTCTCTCAAATATTCCCTCTTTTTACTCTTTAGTAACTTGGTGGTTTCCCGTCTAACACTACCCAATTGCTCTAAATTTACCTCATTTGGCTCGTGTAACCATTTAATTTTTGCTAGCTTTCTTTCCTTTACAACGTCGGCACATTCCTCATCAAACCATTTCTTGTTTTGCCTCTTTTTAAACAACCAATGCTTTCTGATGCTGACAATTTAATAGTATCTCTTATAGCCTCCCATTCTTTATTTTATATCAGTTTCTTCTTCGTTTGCCACACATTGTCATCTGAAGATTCCAGTACTTCAAATCTATTAGCAATTTTGATTTGGTATTCTTGCCGTATTTCATCATTTTTCAAGTTTTTTAATTCATATTTTACAGAATCATCTTTAGCGTTTGTTCCTCTCATAAGCGATAGCCGTTGTCTGATTTTCACCCTGACCAGATGATGATCTGAATTGCAGCCTGCCCCTCTAACTGATCTAACATCAATGATGCTACTGTGCCAGCGTTTATCCACTAATACATGATCTATCTGGTTCCGAGTTTCTCCATCTGGGGACGTCCAGGTGTATTTATGAATATCCTTATGCTGAAATGTTGTGCTCTTAACAACGAGATTCTTTGATCTGGCAAATGTGACTAATCTAACCCCGTTGTCGTTACTATCTTCATGAAGACTGAATTTGCCTATTGTTGGTTTGAATATATCTTCCCGCCCCACTTTTGCATTAAAATCTCCTAAGACAATTTTCATATGATATCGTGAAAGGCTATCAAATAAGCATTCTAATTCTTCATAGAATTCATCCTTGATCTTGTCATCTTTATCTTCTGTGGGGGCATGTACATTTACAATTATAAAATCATGTCGTTTACCCTTTAGAATTATGTATGATATCCTATCACTAACAAACTTAATATCTCGGATAGCGGATAGGATCCTCCTCCTGACTAAAAAACCCGTTCCAAATGCAGGTCTTTCTGCACCCCCATAATATAATGAAAAGCTTCCTGATTCCTGACTACCTTCTCCTGGCCACCTAACTTCCTGTAAAGCGACTATATCCAAGGGCGATTTATCCAATTCCCGCGTTAATATCTCTAGTGCCCCGCTATTGTATAAAGTCCTAACATTCCATGTTCCTAGGAACATGTCCCTGTGTTTGAGCCTTTGGCATGAGTTCCCTGAAGTAGTCCCCGCCCGGAGAACCGAATGGGGGACTATTTGACCTCCGGAAAATTTTACCCCAGTAGAACCCATGTCCGCATTTCTTGACGGTTGTATTTTTACGGTGAAAGATCGTCACTCTTTCGACCAAGGTACTTATTTCGTCTGGCTTATCACCTTCGACCAGTCCGGCATGGGTAACCCTATCGGCAGCAATGCTACCGCCGGCATAGCTCTCAGGATCATTTAAGCACACAAGCCACTCCACCACGACAAGGTAAAGATACCATGGAGGGAAATAATAGTAATAATAATAATAATAATAATAATAATATCCATACATACATACATACATACATACATACATACATACATACATACATACATACATACATACATACATACATACATATATACATACATACATACATACATACATACATATACACTACATACATACATACATACATATATACATACATACATACATACATACACACACGCAATCCAGTCCAGCCAAGGGCTAGGGTTCACAGTCCTGGTTGCCCTACCCTGGCTTGTGAGACTGATGAAACCAAACAGCTCCCTCGAGCTACAGTCGACTTGACACGACGATCCCAAAGTACATGATGACCCTGTTACTAACTTGCATAGCTTATTTGAGCCTTTCGATAACGAGGGGAAGATGCGCAGTCACATGCAGCGCATAAAGAATGAAGGGGAGGTACGTAGGAGAAAGGACAACGAAGACAGGAATTTGGCACTGTCCTATAACATCACTGTAGAAGTAATACACGATGACATAGTTGTTACGTAGTTTTCACGTACCGAAAAAGTGATTTCGGTACAAAATAAATTAAATGTGTTTTTATGTTTAGTTGAAAGGTTCTTTTAAGATGCAAGTTAACATTATTAGAAAGGAAAATGATTGAGCAGGTTATGATAATCAAATATTTGGAAAGAAATCCTATGCTTTGAGCGAGAATCAAACCCAGGATCTCATGAACTGTAGACAGAAACGATAACCACTAGCTCGTGAGACTGATTAAAAAATTATATTTGACCTATGTATAAATTTTCACACAGATTGATCGGGTATATGTAACTACTTAAATATGTTCATGTTGAAATGGATTTTTGGAGAAGAGCTGCCAGAAACTCTCAACTGGAAATAATTATAAGTGCAGAAATTAGAAAATGGATGAATGCAGAAAGAAGTATAATGGACGAGATGGAACACAGAAGACTAATATGGTATGGACACGTTAGAAGAATTCAGGATGGAAGACCACCACAGGCCGTCCATACATGGAAAATCGAAAGAAGGAGCAGAAAAGGAAGACCAAGAACAACCAGGAAGAATAACATTTAGCATTCAATGAGGAAATTTGGTGCAACAGAGGACAGAGCACGATGGATAATTTTAATTGAAGTAAATGTATGAATATGTATTGCAAACTGATAAACTTCGTATATGTCTGTAGTTATGTATGTATTTTAATTTATTCTAATTATTAAGATTGGTTGGAAAAAAAAACCGCAATGACGAGGAAAATTCTAATTCAATAATGTTCATTAAATAATAGGCCTAAGGAATATAAAAAAACTTGAATCCTGTTAAAAAATAAATAATTTAAAGGTAAAAAAAAAAAGAACTGCTTTGCACGATAGTGAGTTCTGTCGTACTTACAGGAATGGCGACCATGATTGAAAGTTCAATTTTCTAAATTTCGGGGTTGACAACCTATAAATAACTATACTGTAATATTACAAATTACCTACCTAGGGCGGGAAGTAAAAACCACTGTCCTTCATATATACTACATACAATGTAGGCTTATATAAAAAAAAATATCCAAAAGGTAGTGTTAATATACATTATACGAAACATATCACTGCATTTTAAATGAACTGAACTTTGTTTGAAACAATATAAAACAAAAAAATTCGTACTTGCCGCCATTTTATCCCTGATGTCACAGCCTGCTGTAGTCATAATTAAATTATTTTCGGCTTTTAGCGCATGTACATTGGCCAGACTACTAACGTCAGTGAGTTGTTTGCAATGATATTTCCAACAAAGATATTATTTTACTATTAGGCCTATTTATTATTGTGAAATAATCCATCATGCAATTATACGAAACAAATCATTACATTTTAAATTAACTGAACTTTATTTGAAGCAATTATATTTAATAATAAGAATTTTATCTTTAGGGTTTGCTGGGAAGGGTTTTTTTTATTTATTGACTCATGCTCTATTTAAAGCATTACTTTTTATGTGTGCGGGAGTGGTTATTCATTGTATGAAGGATTCTCAGGATATTCGTTTTATAGGGAATTTATCTTCTCAAATGCCTTTAACCTCGTCTTGTTTAATAATTTCTAAAAAAAAATCATACTTGTGCCGCCATTTTATCCCTGATTGGTGTCACGGCCTGCCGCAATCTGAAATAAATTATTTTCAGCATTAGGTCATATACATTGGCCAGACTGCTAACGTCAGTGAGTTATTTGTAATGAACGCAAATATTTCCAACAAATATATTATTATTTTACTATTATTTATTATTGTGAAAACATCATCGTGCAAAAAATAATGTACAACACACGTTTGCGAAGTGTTTTACAGAATCTCGGAAATATCGCTCGGTTTTTAATAATTTCTCACTTCTGTAAAAACCACTTCCTAACCTCGCATTGTAATATACTATTTCAAGCCAAATAGCCTTTAGAGTATCATAACGATCACCTATCGAGTGGTTTAAATAAATTAAACGAATGGCATCTTACAGGATACATTAGCAATAAATATAAGTGTTAATTGAACTGTATGGTATACATCCGCGTCAATCGTTTTACATCACCCAGCGCGACACATATGATAACATGCAAGTACTTACGAAGTAACATGACGATTTTCAAGTTTGTTGTGTGACGCAGTAGCACGTGACCCGATATCGGATGTAGTTTAGTGAGCACAATGGAGGCTCGTGGGGTATATTTCGATTTTCCAACCACAGCTAACAGGTATTCGCATGACTTAAAGAGTCCACATGGAGTTCTGATATTCCTCAGAGAAATTGTTAACATTCCTGAAATAGCAACTCACCTATGAATCTCTAGTCAATCAAATTGATACACAAACCACAAATGGGATATTAACAATATTATACAGTCCAGCTGCATATCGTTATGTGATACAGAAATCTAATGCAATGTTCATGTAAACATAGATTATATACATAACAGTAATAATAATAATAATAATAATAATAATAATAATAATAATAATAATAATAATAATAAAATAATAAGACCAAAGACCATAAAAGAAATCACAACACTTGTGCAAGAAATGTGGCAAACAGAACACATTCCAGAGGATTGGAAGACTGCATTAATCCACCCGTTACATAAAAAGGGAGACAAAACAGATGTGAACAATTATAGAGGGATTTTATTATTATCAGTCCCATACAAAATTTTATCTCCATGTCTGTTCGACAGAGCGCAACGGCAACTAGAACCGAATATAGGAGAATATCAAGCAGGATTCAGACTAGGCAGATCGTGCCCAGAACAAATCCCGAACCATAAGCTAATCTTTAGACACCAGAGAATTTGTAGCAATGATTTAGTGTGTATATTTGTTGATTTTAAAAAAGCTTACGATTCGGTTGACCGAGAATCACTATTTGAAATATTGAAAGAACAAGGTTTAGACCGTAAAACTCTTGCACTTATTAGACAGACACTAACAGATACAAGGGCTAATGTTAAATTCATGGGGGAAATTTCTGAATCCTTTGAAATTAAGACAGGGGTAAGACAAGGAGATGGACTTTCTCCACTACTCTTCAATTGCGTTCTTGATAAAGTAATACAAGAATGGCGTAAACAGAAAACAATTTTTAAATGTAATCAACCAATCATATTAGGAAGAGGAAAATTGAGGATTGATTGCCTAGCATATGCTGATGATCTAGCAATCTTAACCCGTGACGTTGTAATAGCACAAAAACAGATTGAATTATTAATTGGCATTGCAGAGAAAGTTGGTCTGCAGATTTCTTTTGAAAAAAAAAAAACGGAATATATTTCATGCAATAAACAAGCACCAAAATACCTGAAAACCAAATATGGAAAAATTAAACGAGTTTCACAATTTAAATATCTTGGTGAAATAATTCAGGAAAATGGAATTGAAACTAACGCAAATAAAAGTAGATGCCAAAAAATGGAAACAGCATTTCGGCTTACTCACAACACTTATAATAAAAATGCATATCTTTACATACAAAATTACGACACTATAACACTGTAATTGAACCAGAGTGCCTCTATGAAGCAGAAACATTAATTTTGAACAGAAAAAAAGATATCGAAAATATAGTGAAAAAATAATGAAAAATTACAAGAAAAGTTTTAGGTCCACAAGTCATAGGTGAAGCATTTAGACTCAGAAGTAAAAAGGAAATAAAAATAAATACAGACATTCATAGTGATATTAGAAAACAAAGGTTAAAATTTTATGGCCACATTAAAGCTCCTCCGTTTTAACATTCTGAATAGGTCATTGCATTATTTTGCAGTGACTGACTCTCCAATAAATACGGCTACCGGATTGTATATATAGTGCACGAATGTCAGCTGATAAATTTTGCGGAGATAATATAAAAACATTTGTAGGAATTGAGTATACCACGAAAAATAAACCACTGTTTGCAATTTCTTAAAATAATTATTTCCCAGGAAATGAAGTTGCAGAAAAATATAATTGACATATTTACATCATAGAACATCAGAAATTCATTAATACATACAATGTTGGTTATAAATTTCTCCACTAGGGTGCATTCCTACAATATTGTGATCCTTTGGCAACAAATAATATGATCTGGTTGCAATGATGAACAAAAGAAGGGAATGAAGCGTAAAAATCGTTTCTCATTTGTTTTCAAACATCGCCGTTTACATTAAATATGTGAATACTTTAAAATAACTTTAGTTAAATAATGGTTTGTGAGTAAACATCTTAATTTTATTCGTTAAATAGTCCTAACAAATGCCACTCTTGATTTTCAAATTCTCTAGATAAATTGGAAATCACTCGTGGAATTACTTATGATAAAAGTCTAAATTACACATTGTATAACGGCAATTAGTCATATATTGTTTTTGCAAGCAGAACTACGCGTTTAATAATAAAAATCCTTCCTGCCGTTAATTGATGTATAATTGAATAGTAGCCCCGAAAACGGATCAAACCCATAAACTAAAAACCGTTGGAAAAATAAAAAATAAACAAAAACGCATAATGTTTATTTTCAGGCTATTACCTTTATTATATCACATACATTATAATCTGTCATGCTATCGGAAACATTTACAGCGAATTTGAATGCGAAATAACATGCTACTAACTAAATTATCAGAATTTAATACAGAATTGAGTGCAAAAGTGATATATCATTATAGAGTAGAAAAAATCATCTAACCTATAATTAACTCAAAATGCTACAATGCGAAATAGAAAATACACATTGGACACTGATTCAGGTACAAACGTTTATAATTGAATCAGTGTTCAATATTTATTTTCCATTTAATGTTATTTCATTATATTCTTTGAGTCTTTCCTATTTTCACTCAATTTCTCTAAGATTCTTATAGAACTCACGGAACTGAGGTGGAATGAATTTGCACATGTGAAATTATTTTTTTGCACTGTTACTCATGACTTGACTAACTGCTTCTGCCATTTTGTTATACATAGATCACTATTCGCTTGGAAGCCAACTTTGAATAATAAATAAAATAGGTTTGGATGATAGTAGGGATATTTTTACATCCACCATACCGTGCTATATCATTATTCCACTGAAAACTCGAATGTGAAATTTTTGTTGGTTAGATCTCTTTTGGGGACAACTATTCAATTATTATGTCTTGGTACTAACTTAGGAAATATAGTAATAAAAACAGTAACCTTTGCAGATGACCAGATTTTAATAGCAAAAATAGAGGAAGAACTACAAAGAATGCTATATAAACTAAATGACATATCAAAAGAACAACATGGAAATATCATCAGACAAATAAAAAACAATGGCCTTCAAGGGCGCTCATCCAGTTCGGACAAAGATAATATTAGAAAATAAACCAATAGAACAGTGGTAAGATATAACTTCCTAGGTTGCGAAATATCATACACAGCGGAAACAGATATAAATAGAAAACTAAGTAAGTTTAATTATATAACATGAACACTAAAAAGAACTTTGAAAAATAAAGACAGGAATGACTATAACGAAATTATACAAAACAATGGCAATCCGAAACATGGACAGTAGCAACACAAAAATCTGCCAGAATACAAGCTGCTGAAATGAGATTCCTCAGACCAATAGCAGGATATCAAAGAACAGACAAAAAACATAACACAGAAATAAGACAACAACTAAAAGTAGAGGAACTAAACACAACAATAGTGAAATACAGAACAAACTGGAAAGAACACTTGGCAAGGATGACTGAGAATAGAATACCAAAAGCAGCATACAGCTATTCACCACGAGGAAAAAGAAGTTTGGAAAGACCAAAGAAAAGATGGAAAAAGCAGCAATTTGGAGCCGGAACAGGCTAATAAATAAGCCTAAACCGTGAAGAAGAAGAAGCAGAAGAAGAAGAAGAAGAATATGTCTTGATATCTCTAGCCCGGATACATGTTTTTAAAAATTCAAATCAATAAATATTAATTTTATATCTAAGCTGCTTATATTTCCATAAGTGGACTAAGTAACATTAACATTTCTGAATAGAGAATGTACTCTCTTATTTGGAGGACGTGAACACAATGGAATAATTACAAAGGCGAGGCATCTCCGAGTCTATGGAAACATTTTAAAATGGTTCTACAATCCATGTTGAAAGTGATGTCTGAAGAACCTACAGAGATTAATGACACGTCAACTGTTTGCAAGAGATTCTGAAGCAGCGACAACAAAAACCAAACGGCAAAGTGACACAAGCTTTCTATTACAAAATAACATCTAGAAAATACTGACTCCAACCAGAGCAAAATCCTTGACTTCACAATGCCAGCATATATTTCTTGATGTTATTATTATACAATTATATAATTTAATCAATACAATTGTATACAAAAACAGCATTTATTTGAGGCGGTTAGAAGCAACCCGCGCGCAAGTTCAAGTTTAGAAGTATTGAGAAAAATGTTTAAAATTAAAATTGTATACGAAAATCATAGATAATTGAAAATTACAGCAATCATAATAATCATTTTGACTGGCAGAGTTAAGGCCTTAAGGCCTTGTCTACCACTCAACTAGGTTAAAAAAATACAAAAATGATTCTTACATATAATGGCTGTTCCTGTATTGATGTATGGATCAGAATGTTGGGCGATCACTAAAAGACAAGAACAAAGATTGGAAGCAGCTGAGATGAGATTTTTAAGAAATATACCAGGATATACTCTGCTGGATAAGAAAAGAAATGAAGATATAAGGAAGGAACTAAATATTTTCAAACTTACAGACCGAATAATTAAATATAGGAAAGACTGGAAAGAACATATTGATAGAATGCCAGAAGGAATATTTCCAAAATTATTGCTAAATTATAAACCGCACGGAAGGAGAAATGTTGGGCGCCCACACAGATGATGGTCTGAACAATTTTAAAAATTCTAGCTTTCATCAACCCGGAACGAGCCAACAGGCTTAATAATATGATAAACTTCGGTTGATGAATTCGAGGCGAAACACGACTGTGATTGGTTGTAAATAAAACATCATCGAAATGTGAGTGGTCATTGACTCCCATTTGGGGCATGAGTTAAATAGTCAATATAATTGGATTAGTTAATCCTAAATTAAAGAGAATGGAAATAAATCTCAAATTGACTAGAAATAAAGTAATGAAAACAGTTTTTTTATGCTGATGACCAAATCATCTTAGCAACATCTGAAGATTAATTACAGAAAGCTTCTTATGAATTAAATAAAATAGCTCAGAAATATGACATGAAAATATCTACTTCAAAAACAAAATCAATTGGAATTTTGGGTAAAGAAATGGTTAAAATAGAAATAAATGAACATATAGTAGAATAAGTATCTAATTATAACGATCTTGTAAACATAATTTCAGAGAATAAAAGGAATATAGATATAAGTTTAAAAAATATAATAAATTAAATTTTCGTCACTAATTCCATATATTCCTAATATAGAGCATCTTATACCAAAAAGAGATGGAGAAACAATAAAATCTTGTACTGAGATCACATATTTAGGAATTATAAATAAAAATGGGAGTTATGAAGAGGAAATTAGAAATAGAACTAATAAAGGAAAATTAGCAATTGCTTGCCTTAATGGAATATTGTGGGATAAAAATATAAGTAACAAAAATAAAATGAATATATATCAGACAATTGTTAAAAGCATCATTACTTATGGAGCAGAACTTTGGCCATTAACAACAAAAACAAATAAGTATCTTTTGGCAACGTAAATAGATTTTATACGAAGGGCAGCAAGAATTTCAAGAAGAGAAAACATTAGGAACTCAGTTATAAGGGAGAAAATGAACATTGAAGACACTATTTTAGATTATATTAAAACTCAGCAATTAAGATGGTACGGACATGTCCAGCGAATGGAAGAGGATCGGCAACCAAAATCTGTTTTGGAATGGAAACCTGAGGGAAGACGAGGCAGAGGAAGATCTAAAATCTCCTGGAGTCAGGGAATATATTTATAAATGAAGGAGATCTACAACCAGGAGATTGGAAAGACCGACAAGATTGACTATTGGGAATCGGACGATGTCAAAGACATTAATCAACCGATGATCAATCTATCTAATAAATTAAATGACGTAATGAAAATACATTTTGGAAAATCAGTGTCAATTGAAACCAAATTAAGATTACTTAATATTATTATTTAAAAACCAGCATTTAAATATGGAAGTAAAGTTTGGGTCCTGAATCAGAGAGATAAAAGTAAATTGGAAGCAGCTCATATGAGATTTTTGAGGCCACTTCTTGGATTCACAAGGTTAGATCACCAAAGAAATATTGATATAAATTAATTTAAACTCGAAATTATATTAAATTATATAAAAAAATATAAAGAAAATTGGAAACAGCGCGTATTGAGGATGGAGAGAGGAAGATTACACAAACTATCAACACAATATCAACAATATCAACCACAAGGAAAGAGAGATTTCGGAAGACCAAGACTTAGATGGGTTCACCAAGATCACCTTGAGTAAACTACAGGCGACAGATCCTACTACATGTTCATAATGACGAATAATCATAAATTAATGATGTAAAAAAGTTTACTTTTATATTTCCATGATTTCCTTTCTAGTTCTAGAGTCAGCTTTAGCCACAATTTAAACCTAAGGTAATTTAGTCTTTTAATCAAAACGATTGTACAATTAATCATTAAAAATAAATCGATTAATATTTAAGTCACCATATATATAATAATCTCCATAAAGAATTAATACACACAAAGAATATAGAAATATCCTTTATTTACAGTTTCATTATGAGCAGAATTTATGCTCTATGCTGACTCACCTGTAAATTCTGCTGTTATTTTAACATCATCAATGGCTATTATAGATTATTTTCAGTAATTGGTTTGAAAACATTCAAAAAATATTCTTTATCTCTGCTTTCCAAATACTTTCCTACCCGATATTTTAGAAATTCTACAGAAATAGTAATTTTGAATTAATTGAAATTCTAACGTATGCTTATGCGTAAGAATAAATAAATTTTTATTTAATGTATTAAAATTGTAATTATATATTTGAAGATTCTCCCATATAATTTATGTTGATGTGTGCTAGAAAATACGTACATTTATTATTTATATTATCGTTATTTCAAGTGTTAGAGAAGCGTTATGTAATCCATAATTTGCATCAATTAATTAAGAGATGGGCTGAAGTCGGAACGGGTCAACATACCTAATCCATGAATACAGATGATGATGACTAACTCCAAGAAATTCGAGATTATTCTTTATAACACTGTGGTCTCGAGGTAGCGTGCTGCCTTATTACGTGGTGGGCCCGGGTTCGTTCCCCGGTTAGGACACGTTTCCTGGGCGATGTTTTATTTTTCGGGTTTTTTTGTCACTTGTAAGACAATTATCAGAAAACTTTAAGGCCCAAATGGTCCCCGAACATCATCTGGCTACCATTATCATCATTAACATATTCATTAAGTTTAGGATTAAGGCGTCTCCTGGCGCATCTTTACCATCATCATCATCATCACCTGTCACATTATATCAACGGGGCAGTGTAACTCCGCCTTCCAGGCACCCCAACCTGAAGTGGGTTATAATGTCATGCCAGAGAGAATACAGAATGTCAAAAATGACATGGTGGCATTGTATAATATATATATCCATCCATATTAATTCTGCCCGAAGGCAGGTCCTTCACTTCAATCATAGCATTTTCATGCTGTGCTTGCAGCTTTACTAGGGAATTGTAGGTGTGGTAGTTTCTCGTTGCTTTCCACACCGGTGAAGGATGATGATGATAAATAAGGATGATGATGATGGCCATATGATTTCGGGGACCGTTTGGTTTTTAAAGTTTTCCTGACATTTGTCTTACAGGTGAGGAAAACCCCCGATAAAAACCTCACCCAGAAAAACTGCCCCGATCGGGGATCGAACCCGGGCCCGCTGCGTTACAAGGCAACACGCTACCTCGTGACCACAGCGGTGGACAATATATATATATATATATATATATATATATTAACCGGGTGCACATAAAGTCCCAGTATATATTTGGGAAAATGTAGCCCAAATAAAATAAAAATTATAATTTAGTATCTACTAAAAATCAGTGTTCCACATGACCTCCATCAATCTCAAAACACGTTTCCCAACGACGCGCTGTCGTCCGGAAGTACTCACCAACTTACCCTCTGTAATCATTTCACTCGCTTGGCGTAGCCTGTGTGTTTTAGAGCGCTTGCAGTTTAGGATTTGCTGAGAGTGATGCAGAAAATAGGGATGTATGCTTCTGTACACCTGTTTATTGGTCGAATTTTACCTTCAGGAGTGTCAGAAAACATAGTTAGCTCTCTCGAACACTCGAAATAAAGACAGTAAAATATATATTATCTATCACACGTCAACATAAGTTATCAATACTTATAAAATTCATTGTAAAATACCGTTGGGATTATGCAATATCATCATCATCATCATCATCATCTGCCTTTCAAGTATTAGGCCCAGTGGCCCGTTACGGTCTCCCGCCATCTCCGAAAAGGTCGACCCACAGATCGAGGAATGTAGTGAAGAATTTGTTTCGGTATTCTGTGACGATCCATGCGCTGAATTTGGGCTAGCCAATTGATTCTATATTCTTGGAGGTATTCAGATGTAGGTACGATGTTTAACTCTCTGGCTATTGTTGAATTTCTTTGGTGGTCTAGCAGGCTATAACCTGCAGTTCGTCGCAGAAATTTAATCTCCGTGGCTGTAATATGACGGTCATCCTGAGTTCTGATGGTCCAAGCTTCTCTGCCATAACAGATTATGGGTCTAGCGAGAACTTATAGATTTTCATTCTTGTGTGTCTCTGCACTTTTGAGGTTTAAAAACTTGGTTGATAATTCTTAAAGATTGTGCAAAATAACGTTAATATATTAAAATATATACATGATATAATAATAATAGCTTTATTTTACCTGGCAGAGTTAAGGCCTTAAGGCCTTGTCTACCACTCAACCAGGTTTAAAAAAATACAAACAAAAAAATAGTCTTAAATCTAAATTACAATATATACATAAACGATTACAAGTTATGAATACAATACAATTAATATTTATAATGCATTTTGATTTACTCTAAATTTAACGAATTAAATATAGGCCTATAATATGTACAAGATATATAAAAAAACTAGGAAAAGATTAATGACATAGTATACAATTAAATAAATAGAGAAAAAATAATTATTAGACAACTCAACTAAATTAAACTTCTGTTTAGCAAACTTCGTGTCAAGCGATTAAAACTATGAAGAACTTTCAAAATCACGTTTCAACTTCTGCATTATATTTGTTAATGACCTACTCAATGAGAACACACTCGCAGACCCGTTATACAACTTATACAACACAATCAGTACCAGTTAAAATGCAGAAGTTGAAACATTGTTTTTGAAAGGCCTCCATATTGGAGGGGGCACGCCGTAGCGTAGTGGTTACGGCACTGAGCTACAAGCCGGAGGGTCGAGGGTTCAAGTCCCGTTGGGGTCAGGATTTTTAAACTGACCCAAACCCTCTGGCGGCACTATGGCCCTGGGATCGACTCAGCCCCTAACGGAAATGAGTACCAGACGCTTGTTCTGGGGTAAAGGCGGCCGTCACGCAGGGCTGAAAACCCGGCTGACATAAAGTGCCGATTGTCTAGAAAAAGTGGGAGCCTTAACCTTCTACTACCCCAAGGGCCTCCTGAGGCCAGTTGTGGGATCACTTTACTCCATATTGGAACTACTTGATATAGTTTAATAATTTAGTTGAGGACGATTAACTTACCAGGTACCAATTTTGTATTTAATATCTTAAATAATATAAGTCCAAAACTGATACAAACAAGAAAGATCAATTTATCTGTTTTTCCCCCCGTGAAACCTACCTTTTTACACTTATCCAAAATAAAAATTGTCTATTATAAGTTTGAAAAATTGACTTTTCTTGCTATCCCCTAAGAAGCCGCATAAAGAACAGTCTCCATTAGGAAAATACAAAAAAATTGGCTGTTAATAATGGCTACAACCCTGAAATTATAGAATGTTTAATTAAGAAGGTTCATTACAAAAAAAAGCAATAATTAACAAAGTTTTTCCTTTACCCAAAGAAAACAAAGAAATATGTTGTAATGTCATACATAGGGACTTTCAAATAAAATATCTAAACACTTTAAAAAGTTGAACATTAATGTGGCATTTAAAACTAATAAAACTACAAAATATAATAAAAAACAATAAAACCAAAACAAAAAAAAAAAAGAAAAATTATCAGGTGTATATAAACTGAAGTGTGGCACATGTGACAATGTCTATATAGGACTAACTGGTAGACCTTTTATCTCTCGGATAAAGGAACACATGAGAGCATATAACAGAAATTTAGAAAATTCAAAATATGCTAACCACCTATTCCAATTTAATCATTGTTTCGATCCAAATTTTGAAATTTTACATATTTGTGATAAGGGTAAGAAGTTAGATCTTTTGGAGGCTGTAGAAATTAATAAATTTAAAAGTAGTAAAAAACTGTTAAATTCTCAACTTGATTTGAATGAATCCCCTTTGTTAAATTAAAAAAAATTAAATAAATATTGTTGTATCGTTGCTTAGATCAGTTGGAACACAATTCATAATTTGTTAACATGTCTGAAGAAGGTACAGTGTACCGAAACAGCTGTCACTGAATTATATAACAAATATGAAAATCAAATAAAACTACGTTTTATTTTTATTTAATTAATAAATATGGATTTTCATCAAGTAAACATAAACTCAATTGATTAATAAGTAAAAAAACAAATTGAAAAAAATGGGCATATATGGTTTTTCCCGGAATGGTTTAATTCATATATAACTAGGATTTTCAATGTTTGGACTTTGTCCACTTTTGTTTTAAACCCTTCAACTGTATTTGTGAAAACAAAGCTGAGTTAAAACTAGATGTATGAATTTAATTATTTCAGAGACGTCGCACATAGATTTACGAAGTGCAGCGCGTTGCATATCTGAGCACATTAATGAATCCACTTGTTGTCATTAGTTAGCGTTAATTTAAATTAAACTTCATGTTAGCGAGATTTATGCTCAAGTGACGTCCCTGTTAATCTTCACGCATCGCTATGTATCAGGTAGTCGAGGTGTCTTCATGTCTCCTTATCTCTACTAATTCGACACTCAGAGATGGAAATTTGGGGATTCTATACCACTATGCCGTCTACATAAATTCAAATAAAAATGGGAAAAACACCCAATTTATTGTTGCAGTATGGGAATAATTACCTGCGAAAAATATGTTTATTGAATTTTTCCCAAAAAAAATTTGAGGTATACCTTAAAATGAAGTAAGAAGTAGAGCTTAAGTAACCTAAAATCACCATATTTGCTATGTAAAATATGTATTAGTGATAGTTCAGACATTGTAGCCAACTTATCACAAACAACACGCTAACAAACAAGTGAACTAATTCGGTGTACATTAACTCGCCCAATTTCAAACCCTAACTTGTCCGAACTAACACTAGCTCTACTATTTTCTCACTCTATCTTGCCCAAACTAACACTAACTTCTTCTTTTCTCTCTCTACTTGCACAAAATAACACTAAATTGCCCATTTTCTCACTCACTTGCCCACTAATGTATGTGGACCCCTGGGATAGAATCCATGGACCTACTGGTTTGATAGTTCCAGTCACTTAGTTAGTAAATCTATCACCCGAATTAAATTTTTTCTGCACTTGTTGCTGCTATTCTACTACAGCTTTGTCAACAAAAATAAGAATATATGTGTCCATCCATAGTAATTCAGCCCGAGGGTAGATTTTAGCTGCAATCATAGCATTTTTAAGCTATGCTTTGCAGCTTTACTAGGGAATTATTGGTGTGGTATCTTCCCGTTGTTTTCCACACCGATGAAGGATGATGATGTTAATGATAAGGATGATGGTCGGATGATTTACTGGGACCGTTGGGCCCTAAGCTTCCTGACATTTGTCTTACAGGTGGGGAAAAACCCCGAGAAAACCTCACCCAGGAGCCTGTCCCGACCGGGGATCGAGCCCGGGCCCGCTGCGTGACAAGGCAGCACGCTACCTCGAGACAACAGACCAGGACGTCCACTCAAAAGACTTTTTGGATGGTGTTTCTCTTGAGGTCAACAAATGGCCTAAATTTGTGAATGCACTGTGATCAGATGTGATATATACTATTTTCACTTCTCGCACCTGGAATTCCCTACCATAAGAAATAAGGGGCTGCCGGACATTGGCATCTTTTAAAAGAAATCTAAATTTATATTTGCTCTAAAGTCGGCTTCATTATTACCCAGTGTTATCATGTGTATATCATTATTATTATTATTATTATTATTATTATTATTATTATTATTATTATCATAAGTATTATTATTGTTATTATCGTATAAAATGTTTGTTTGTACATGAAATATACATCGCTACATTTAATGTACGTTTAACTGTTTATAATTAGTATAGTGTATATCTATATTTGTCAAATATTTATTTGTATTTGTGATGGTTGAGTGGAAGAGATGAATTTATAATTGGTTAATGATTTAAGTATGTTAAAATTTTACTTAAAATATTTCATATTCTGCCAGAATAAATAAAACATTACTATTATTATTATTATTATTATTACTATTATTATTATTAATAATATTATTATTAATATTATTATTATTATTATTATTACTATTATTATTATTATTATTATTATTATTATTATTATTATTATTATGAAATTAATATTTGACCCCAATTGTTATATTCCTCAATTGGTTTTCTTATAATGCAGGAAACATCCTCGGTGTCTTGTGTTAAAATTAAATTAAAATAATTACGTTGCAGCGTTATACCTTACGTAATACTAACAAAGTTTACTAAGAATAACTTTTAGTTTTTAATATATTATAGGTTTTAGTATATGTGCCCTACTTTTGTCGTTTCCGAGAGCCGGAAACTTTTTTCTCCGGCTCCATAGAGTGAACTGAATTTTTAATGCGGTGTTTTAAAAATAAATGAAGTAGAAATGAACCGTGGAAGCATCACACGCTGACAGGCGAGTGACACGCCGCGTAGTGGAGCAAATAACAAGTTTCACAGAACTCTGAGTGCAGGAGAGCGCTGCGCTGGTGAATGGACAAGTTGTAATACTTCTTAAATCTTTCTTTCCTTCCGCTTCCGCTCCCGCTCTTATACTTAAGTAGCTGTTTTCAATACAGTAAAAGCTCCTTATTCGCGGGGGATATGTTCCAAAAATATGCTGCGAATACAGAAACCGCGAATATGGAATGGTAATTTGTATGGGTATATAGGGGATACGTTCCAAGATACCAAACTAAAATAAAAATTATCATAAGTAATGCCACGAGTGATTCCCAAATTATCGATAAATTCACGACTCACGAAGTGAGGAGTGAATTTGTCTAGAGAATTTGTAAATCAAGAGTGGCATTTGTTAGGACTATTTAACGAATAAAATTAAGCTGTTTACTCACAAATCATTATTTAACTATAGTTATTTTAAAATATTTATATATTTAATGTAAACGGCGATAGATACGCTTCATCTGCTTCTTTTGTTTATCACTGCAACCAGATCATACTATTTATTGCCAAAGGAACGCAATATTGTAAGAATGCTCTCTAGTGGAGAAAAAATGAAACACATCAAACTGTATATTAATTCATTTCTGATGTCCTATGATGTAAATATGACAATTATATTTTTCTGGATTGTTACCTGAGAAAAAAATACATTTAAGAAAGTGCAAACAGTGGTTTCTTTTTTTGGTGGTATAATCAATTGCTACAAATGTTTTTATATTAACTCCCGCATGCGGCATGTGTTGACATTCATGCACTATATATATAATCTGGTAGCCGTATTTCTCACAGGGTCAGTAACTGCAAAACAATGGTCAGACCTGTTCAGAATAGAAGGAGCTTTCTTTAATATGGTAGTTATAACACTGATAAATATTTCGTGAAACACGACTCTGATTGGTTGTAAAACAGAAATCATTGAAACGTGATTGGCCATTGAGTCCCATTTGGGGCATGAGTTAAATAGTCAAAATAAAATCAGGTAATGACAGATTTTGAACAATGTTTAATAATTATTACTAAGGGGCGAATTTCTATGACCTAAAAAATGGAAAATATGCATGCATTTATGACTTTAAAAAATATTAAAATATGACCTAAAAAACCAAAAATATGACCACATAATTGAATGAATTTTTACCCATACTACATTAATTGTTCATTCATATGCATTTTCAATTGTATCATAAGAAAAAAATCTTCTTCTATTGTCCAGTGCAAACGTTTGCTACCTGTTAACAGAAACCTACGAAAACAAGTGAACTGTGAAGCTGACGATTTTTATACAGATACAATGTTGGATATTTTAATCACCTAATGACTAGGCTATTAAAACCCCAAAATATTACTTTATCATAGAAATAAGCAGAAGTATGACCAAAGATCTGAAAAAAAGTGAGAAATATGATTTTTAAGACCCAAAAAACTTTTAATCTTAATAATAAGGCATATATAAATGTTTTTACTTACTTGAAGCTTAGAATATAGGCATTGGTAAAAATGTGACATAGGAATCCGCCCCGTAATTATTAGCGGGCTTAGGTAAGGGCTTAAAGAATTTAGTTTTTTTTTTCCTATTTTACCGCTTTTAAAAGGTCCTTCAACTCAGAGTGGCATTCAGCTGTGAATTCATCGATATAATTCATTATTTTGTCTTCGGATCTCTTGATGAGTCGTACAGTTTATTCATCAACAATGAAACAGCGTGATATAGACGCAAACAACTCGCCAACTCGTAAACGGTAAAGCATTTCTGTTTTTACTTTAAGCGGCAACACTGCATTTTTCCGCTTTATAACTCATTTTCTATCCTTTTACTCGACATTATAAATTGGCAACAAAGCAGAAGAGACACGTGTTATTCAATCAAAATTATTGCAACGAATGGAAAGTCGAAACAATGAAACACCTGTCGTCCCGAGGGCGGCATTTATCAACGGACATAGCGGCACGTGAAATACGACGGCGGTGGCTTTTAAAAACGAACTACAGACTTAGTGACAATAAGATTTGTTTTACTTCTTCTTCTTCTTCTACTACAATGTTTAGGCTATGCAGCCTGTTCCGGCGAAGTTAAAAGTGGAGTCCATCTTCTACGTGGTCGGCCAACATCTTTTGTTCCTCTGGGATTATACAGGAAGGTTCTTTTTGGTATTCTTTTGTTGTTCATTCTCATTAAGTGTTCTGTCCATTTATTATTTTCGCTGATTTTATCTTCAATTTTATATATATTTAATTCTTCTCGTATAGTTTCATTCCTTATTCTAGCCGCTCTTGTGCATCCTTTCACATTACGTAAAAACAGCATTTCCGCAGTCTGTATCCTGATTTTATCTCTTGATTTCATTATCCAATTTTCACTTCCATACAACAACAAAGGAACAGCCATTGTTTTATGTAATTTAAGTTTCGTATATTTCCTTGTTTTCCGACCTAAGATTCTGTTTATGGTTCCACAAATATCCTGAAATTTATTTACTTGTGTTTTACTTTGAAAACAATTTGCCCATTTGGTTTGAATCACTCTTTGGAAAAGCCGCCTTGGCACATTCCTGCAGTAAAAAAAGTTGCCGAAGTGTAAATAAAGGATATTAATCCTTCTAATATACCGATTGGATCCGCTAATAAAGGCACTTTTTGCCGCGAATACAGGAACTGTGTCGCAAATTTTTAACCCGAGAATAATGAAAACGCGAATAAGGGAACCGCGAATAAGGAGCTTTTACTGTATATACTTACCAATTGACAAGTGAATAAAATGTTTATTTCTTATTCTTCTTCTTAATAAGGCGCTACAGCTTTGGCCTTCTCAACGAGTTCTTTCCACACTTTTCTATCCTGGACACATTTATTCCTATATTTTTATCCTCATCGACATGTATCATTTATAACATTGAACCGAAAGTGTGTTTTTCGGATCATTATTGTAACGTCGTTCTCCTCCCTAGAAAGGAATATTTATGAACTATGCCAATATCCCTTTCTCCTTGTATTTACCCTCTCTCTCTACTCTTTACCCTTCCCGCTGCGCAATGTCTACGGCACATCTCCCCTCTACCTCGGAACCTTTATATACGTGGTGCACTAGCAGAACGTTATCATTCATCATTCAAGTATTCATCGTTCAGTTCTTTGAGCAGATTCAAAGTTGAATCAGCATCCAGTCCGCGATGCGATTGAAGCTCTAATGGACAAGCTCGTCTGAAGCCGAGAAGCGGCGTGATTTAGTTGGTCCGGCAGACCAGGGAAGAAGTGGTCCCTGATTCGACGCAAGCATGAGTGTAGCGTGAGGTATGGTGTGGATTTTTCTATTGTAAGAATATTGTTATTTATTTGTTTATATTTTTGTTTAATTGAATGATCGAAATGTCTTTGTTAATTTGTTTTTACTTCAGACAAGCTTGTTCCTATTAAAAGGTCATCTTTTATACAATTTATCTGCTTACGGTTTCATTGATGTGCACGTGATGTTTTTCTTTTCTAATCCCATACGGAAATTCACTCACGTAGGAAATTATTTCCATCTCCCTTGCTATTTGTGCTGTTTAGCTTTCTTGAATGACAATTATTACGTTTCACATCACTCTAATGTATTTGAGAAACATTATTTATTTAGGTCAATATATCTGAGAGTAGAAAGATTACTCGATTGCTGCCTTCTAATGGCCCAATGCAAGCAACTTTGTGATTGATCACCGTGCAGGAAAGCACATCCCCGTTAATAGAGGCAGCAGTAACACCACCCGATCCCGGATAAAGGACGGTAGTCTGCGTGGTTGTAACCCGTAAAAAATGGTTGCGCCGAAGCGTTGTTTATTTATAGAGGTTAATACAGTTCCCTCACCCCACCTCCCCGCCGCCCGCCAAGGGTAGTCCAAAGCGTGTGGTTTTGTTCCTTGCCGTTTTGGAAAGGTATGCTGTATTCTATTAGCGGTGGTTCAAGTGGGTGTCGATTTGAAATTTTGAACTTAAGTTTTGGAGTTCTGGATTCAAGGGCCAGAACAAGGGTATATACTCTGTGTGGTCATGAATGATTTTTGGAATTAGAAAGCATTCTGATGTCGACATTTTTTCAGAGGTATTACGTCGTGGATAACTATTTGTTGTCGATACTTAGTATCTATGTAAAGGTTATTGAAACGTACCTATTTACGTGTTTTAAACTGTTTAACGTAAATAATATTGATTCATCTCTCTTTGCTTGTAAACATAGAGTGACTTATGTATAAAGAACTACGTTCTCTTATAGTTGTTTACACCTTTTGTTCATTGTGTTTAGTAAACATGCCTAGTTGGATTGATGTTGTATCTAAGGACAATTTAGTCCGAGAATTGAGCTTACTAGGTATTGATGTTGAAGGCGATGTAAATATATTGCGTCAGCGACTTAAGATTCATTTGAACTCTCTCTCCCCAGCTGAACGAACATTGGTGAAACGTAAGTTTATTGTAGACGGCGCAGTTGTTGAAGATTATTCTGTAGAACAGAACAAGAATATTATCGATCGTAGACTTAGCTCCATTAAGGATTTTTCTAGTGGAACGGTTTCCAACCTTTCTTCTCATACGGAAGGTAATAATCAGCGAATTTTTCGAGAGTTAATTAGAAAAGTCGATCCCTGCGATGGAAGTGATAAGGAATGCTAGTTTTCTTCCTCATTAAACTCAACTCGATTTTCGAATTCAAATTAGTTTCAGATGAGTATTTTGTTAATTCGATTTTGAGTTATATTGGAGGAATACTATTGAAGGTGTGGAGTGATGTTGTTAAACTAAGATTTACTTGGATTGAGAGTTTGGAATATGTGAAATGTTCGTTGTTGCCTTCCAGGTTGTTAGAGGATTATTGGATTAAATTTGCGTCGCGACGATTCCAACTTACTAAGGAATCTTTGCTGGAGTTTATTTCCGAAATCCAAAGAGCTTCACTGATATTGAACCCCCAGTTTTCGGAAGAAAAGTTGATTGACATTATTCTTCAAAATATGTCTTCTGCCACCAGACAGCATTTGATCTTCGCTACAAAACCTCAAAGTGTAGCAGAAATGTGTGTCTTGGCTAAGAAAGTAGCTGACTGAAATAGCCGAAAGACAAAAGAACTTCAACGAGGAACGTGCTCCTGATAATTTAAGTAAAACTAGTGCTCCTGCGAATCGTTCTTCTCGCAATAATTCCTGGCAGCAGAAAAGTAGTTTACAATGTTGGAAATGCCAGCGTTTTGGACATCTTGCTAGATAGTGTCGATCTTAGTTTTTTTCCGCGTAGTTCGTTTGCTTATTTTTTTTAGGAAAGCTAGTTTTTGGACATCGGTATGTGGGCTGTTTGAGCCATTTTGTTTGCGGGAGATCTTTGAGTGAGTTTCGGTATATGTGGTCCAGGTTTTGTTATTATAAGACGCAGGCTAAGTTCTAAAAGCAAGTGTAACTAGAAATTAGTAAGCGTCGATGGCCACGTCATAAAACAACACGTTAATAAAAGTATGTTCTGTAGTGGATTAATGCCACGGATGTTTTTGAAAAACGCTTGTACTATGTTATATGTTATGCAAGAACGTTTGAGGTTCCGTTTTTCTGTCTTCGCCTGTTTTCTTGTTTCAGTTCACCCTTCCTTAATATTGGCATAGGAGAGCAGCCTGAAATGTTCGGCAGTCGAGCACTTGGCGGATCCGGCCGACCCCGAGTGCCCAGCTGACCGAAATAGTGGTTCTGCAACTACAGATTCCTGGATACCGGTTGATCGGGATTGCGACCCGGCAATCCAGTTATGGTATCGTCACCCTGTTTTTCACCTGGAACACCGCGGAGTCTTACTATGGCGGCTGTGTCAAGATTGGAATTTATTTACAGCGCCTGTATAGTCGACGTAGAAGCGAGTGTGGTGATAGTGATTTTGGGGACGATGAAATTTGTGATGAAGTTTACCGCTCGGAATCTGATAGTGTTAACGTGCCCCTCCCAACGTGGGATTTTCTTTCTGGTATCTTTGCAACATCGTGATGGTGATTTAAGTCTATTAGACTTCTGGGACTTTCTGGCATTGTTGGGAAGTTTATGGCCTGTTTTTCTTTTCCCGGAGGGTGCAGGAGGAGATATTGAACCGAAAGTGTGTTTTTTCGGATCATTATTGTAACGTCGTTCTCCTCCCTAGAAAGGAATATTTATGAACTATGCCAATATCCCTTTCTCCTTGTATTTACCCTCTCTCTCTACTCTTTACCCTTCCCGCTGCGCAATGTCTACGGCACATCTCCCCTCTACCTCGGAACCTTTATATACGTGGTGCACTAGCAGAACGTTATCATTCATCATTCAAGTATTCATCGTTCAGTTCTTTGAGCAGATTCAAAGTTGAATCAGCATCCAGTCCGCGATGCGATTGAAGCTCTAATGGACAAGCTCGTCTGAAGCCGAGAAGCGGCGTGGTTTAGTTGGTCCGGCAGACCAGGGAAGAAGTGGTCCCTGATTCGGACGCAAGCATGAGTGTAGCGTGAGGTATGGTGTGGATTTTCTATTGTAAGAATATTGTTATTTATTTGTTTATATTTTTGTTTAATTGAATGATCGAAATGTCTTTGTTAATTTGTTTTTACTTCAGACAACTTGTTTCTATTAAAGGTCATCTTTTATACAATTTATCTGCTACTTCATTTAAGTGTACGTAGTTGTTTTCTATCCTATACGGAAATTCACTCACGTAGGAAATTATTTCCAGCTCCCTTGCTATTTTGCTGTTTAGCTTTCTTGAATGACAATTATTATCATTTTCACTCACTCTATGTATTTGAGAAACATTATTTATTTATGTCAATATATCTGAGAGAGAAAGATGAATCGATTGCTGCCTTCTATGGGCCCAAGGCAAGCAACTTTGTGATTGATAACCGTGCAGGAAAGCAGATCCACGTTAATAGAGGCAGCAGTAACAAAACCCGATCCCGGATAAATGACGGTAGTCTGTGTGGTTGTAACCCGTACAAATGGTTGCGCAGAAGCGTGGTTTATTAGAGAGGTTAATCAAGTTCCCTCACCCCGCCCGCACAACATCATCTGGGGGCACGCCGTAGCGTAGTGGTTAAGGCACTGAGCTACAAGCCGGAGGGTCGAGGGTTCAAGTCCCGTTGGGGTCAGGATTTGTAAACTGACCCAAACCCTCTGGCGGCACTATGACCCTTGGGTCGACTCAGCCTCTAACGGAAATGAGTACCAGACGCTTCTTCTGGGGTAAAGGCCGCCGTCACGCAGGGCTGCCAACCCAGCTGACATAAAATGCCGATTGTCTAGAAAAAGTGGGAGCCTTAACCTCCTACTACCCCAAGGGCCTCCTGAGGCCTGTTGTGGGATCACTTTACTTTTACTTTATAACATCATCTTCCCAACTATTCTTGGGTCTTCCAATGTATTTAGGGGTTAATGACTTTCATTACTGAGCTTTCTTACCATCCTTTGATCATCGATTCTATATACATGTCCAATCCAGCGTTAAGGTGAAACGGTAGGCCCTATCCCATCAATGTCAAAACATTGTTAATTTGAGACCCATTTTCTCAGGAACTACTAGATGGATTGTAATGAAATTTTACAACATATTAAATGAGGTTTGTAAAGAGCATTCAACCTCAGCCAAACGTTTATCTAAATATTCATGTTCTATATTTTTTTTGCCACTAGTCTCTTTTTTATTTAAACATAATTTTAAAAATCATAAGTGAGGATTTATAGAAGATCATCGTGACTGTGGTTCCATATCTTTAGTATAACTAGGTGTACTGCCTGTAAACATTGCATGTACATATCTCTAATAGTTCCTGAGATAATGGGGCAAATGTTCGAAAATTTTCACTTTCGAGAAAACAAGCTTTAAAGTATTACAGTCTGACAGCTGTCAAGTTAAGAAAAAAATTAATTAACACACTTATAATTGGCGTTCAGTAAAAAATAATATACAGAAATGTTCAGAAAAGAATAGATTACTTACTTACTTACTTACTCACTGACACTATCGAACCCGTAGATTCATGGCCGCGCGGACATAAACTCTCCATACATCCCTATCCTGAGCTAATGCTTTCCAATCATTCCCTTATAATCTACTTCCCTCAAATCATAGTTAATGCTACTCTCCCACCTCATTCTTGGTCTACCAACTGGGCGTTTTCCGTCTGGCTTTCCTACAAGAAGCTTCCATGCAACGTCTTTCATTCCCCATACGTGCAACATGTCCTGCCCATCGCAGTCTACGAGACTTAAGAGTTCTTATTATATCTGGCTTCCTATAAAGACCATTTAGTTCATTGTTATGTAGTCTTCTCCATTCACCTGTCAGTTCATCTCTCTTTGGTCCAAAAATGTTCCTAAGTTCTTAATTCACAAATATCCGCAATCTCCTCTCCTCCCTTAAAGTAAGAGTCCATGTTTCGCACCCATATAATAGAATAGATTATTTAATTATAATTTTTTTTTCAAATTTTGGCCAACCGTCTTACCTTAATTTTTGTGTTTTATGAAGTTAATTATATTTCTGTTCTCGATAATTCCATGTTCATCGAATGGAAGATCACAGAATACCCAAACAAATGTTAAGATATCAACCTGCAGGAAGAAGACCAGGACGTCCACTCAAAAGACTTTTGGATGGTGTTTCTCTTGAGGCCGAAACAGGTCAACCAATGGCCTAAATTCGTGAATGTACTATGATGATGATGATGATGATAATTCTATTTATGTCATTTGTTTCAATTCTCCATTATTCTTCCTGATTCCTTATTGCTCCGAAGATTTTTATTAATTTCCTTTAAAAAACTAAAAGCTTTTGCTTGTCTGCTTCTTTAAGTGTCCAAGTGTTACTAGAATAAGTCACAACTGGTCTTATAACTATAAAATATAGTTTAAGTCTGGAGTATTTAGAGATTCGTTTACTGTAAGTAATGGAAAATTTGCATAAAAAGTTTTGTTAACAAGTACTATTCGGTTTTTTATTTTTTCTTCAATAGAATTTGTGCTGTTTACTATTGTTACCAGATAATTAAATGAATTCACTTGTTCAATATTTATTCTATTATCAAGTGATTAAATTATATTTGTTTCTTGGGATTCTTAAATAATGTAAAATCAAATGTATTAATGAAAGAAACGAAATTAAAAATCATATAAGATTTAACTGTTCTTATAATATCTGGCTTCCTATAAAGACCATGTAGTTCACTGTTTAGCATTTTTCTCCATTCACCTGTCTGTTCATCTCTCTTTGGCCCAAACACTTTCCTAAGAACTTTATTCTCAAATACTCGTAATCTCCTTTCCTCCCTTAAAGTAATAGTCCATGTTTCGCATCCACATAATATAACTGTCAGAATAATAGTTTTATATATTTTCAATTTAACGTTTTTTGAAAGTAGTTGGGACTTCAAGAGTCTCTGTAATGCAAAGTAGCACGCATTTCCATAATTGAGCCTATGTTTAATTTTCTTATGCATCTCATTCTTATTTGTGATTATTGTTCCTAGGTATTTGAATTCAGCCACTTTCTCAAAATTTCCCTCATTTGTCATTAGCTGTCCACTTCTAATATATAATGTATTTCTATGTGTGACCATATATTTAGCTTTATTGATATTTACTTTCAGTCCCAATTTCTTAGTGTTACTTAATAGTGTGTGCGTTTTGGCTTTACGTATCTCTTCACTATCGCGTAATAGTACAACATCATCAGTATAAACTAATAGCTTAATAATACCATTGAGTTTTAGGCCTTCTTCATCCTCTAAAGATTTGATGGCATGCTCTAGTACAAAATTAAATAGTAGAGGAGATAGTGCATCTCCTTGTTTCAATCCATTGAGAATTTCAAAAGTATCCGAAAACTGTTTGTCTACACGCACCCTACTCTGTGTGCCATTTAGACACATTCGTATAAGTCTAACTAACTTTTTAGGAATTTCGAACTCCAGCAGGATACTATATAACTTATCCCTCTTAATTGAATCGTATGCCTTTTTGAAGTCTACGTATAGTTGATGTATAGTACAATTGTATTCCCTTTTATATTCTAAAATCCTTCATATACTAAAAAATCCGAACTGTTATAGACCTGTTTCGTCTAAATCCACATTGATCTCCTAGAATGTCATGAATATAAGGAGTAGGTCTGCTTACTAATACATGTTGTTAGAATTTTTCATGAAGTTGAAAGTAATGAGATGCCCCTGTAGTTTTTGCAATCAGATTTATGCCCTTTCTTATAAATTGGTATGATAATCGATTTCTTCCATTCATCTGGAAGAGCTTCTTTTTCCCAAACCATGCTAAGCAACTAGCGTATCCTGTCCATAATTCTTCACCCCCTGATTTTATCAGTTCTGCTGGGATCTCATCTGAACCTGATGCTTTATACATCTTCAATTTTTCCATCGCCATTTCAACCTCTAATGCTTTTGGTTCTGTGACTAGCATTTAGATAATAAAAACACATAATTAAATTAATATTTACTTTTAATCGTGAATATTTTCTCAAAGTAAGTTGTAGCTAGATGTCGCCTTTAAAATATACTGTCAATTGTTTTGAAACTGTACCTAACAGAGACGTCGCTGGCTTCTCGTTTTCGTGAATATTGCCTTCCTGTGCGAAATGGAATGCACTCTCAGTTCGATAAGAAAATCAATACTGAAGCTTTAGTTCCGGTCTGTTATTTATCCATGAAGTCGCGCATGTTTATCGTCGTGTATTTTTTTGTAATTAGCAATAATATTGTTTTATAATCCGTTTATTTTTGTTCCAATATTTGATATATTTAACAAGTGTGTTTTGTTCTAATTGTTTTCGTACGCCATCTTGAACACAGCAGTGCAGGCAAGTTGACAACTAATTTTCCGTTTGTATTCTAGTTCTTTACAATTTTAACCAATACTTCGCTTATCTTTCCAACATGTGACATGAATTTTAAAAACCTTAATAAACGCCTGTTAAATTTTATTCTTATGGTTCCATTTTTAAAATTACGAGTAGTTACTTCCATTTAAAACCGTTTTATGTGTTTTCTAAGGATTATTTGAAAATATTTCTTCATAGTAATCAACTATTCCCTTGCTATCGTTTAATAATACATCATCAAAAGTAATTCCACGAGTGATTTCCAAATTTATCTAGAGAATTTGGAAATCAAGAGTGACATTTGTTAGGACTATTTAACGAATACAATTAAGCTGTTTACTCACAAATCATTATTCAAATATAGTTATATTAAAATATTTATATATTTAATGTAAACGGCGATGTTTGAAAACGAATGAGAAACGATCGGTACGCTTCATTTGCTTCTTTTGTTCGTCACGTCAACCAGATCATATTATTTATTGCCAAAGGAACGCAATATTGTAAGAATGCACTCTAGTAGAGAAAAAATGAAACAACATCAAACTGTATATTAATTCATTTCCGATGTCCTATGATGTAAATATGACAATTATATTTTTCTGGAAAAAAAATACATTTAAGAAAGTGCTAAAAGTGTGTTTTTTTTTGTGGTATAATCAATTGCTACAAATGTTTTTATATTAACTCCCGCATGCGGTGTGTGTTGACATTCATGCACTATATATACAATCTGGTAGCCGTATTTCTTAGTGGGTTAGTCACTGCAAAATAATGCTATGACCTATTCAGAATATTAAAAAGGAAGTGCTTTCTTTATTATGATAAACTTTAGTTGGTAAATTCTAGGCCAAACACGACTGTGATTTGTTGTAAATCAAAAATCATTGTAACGTATTGGTCATTGACTCCCATTTGGGGCATAAGTTAAATAGTCAGCATAAACTAACAGCTTATTAATATCAACGTGTTTGTGGTGATAGGGGTAGCGATAATTCAACAATGCTTAAAACAATCTTAAAACTTACCGCAGTTTAGAAATATTGGTAAAAGTAATATTCTATTATGTTACATTTCAATACTCTGGGTCGGTTTCACCAACAGAGGTAACTGTATTATCTCAGTTTGAGCTATGTATTATACACAGGGAAATCTGGCGTAATACAATTACCTCTGTTGGTGAAATTGACCCTAAATATTTCATTTTCATATGGGATAACACAATAAACGGTTCTACTGCACTTCTACTATCTCAAAATTCTTCTGTTATATTGTTGTAAACCATAGCTTTTTTCTGTACTTACCATCATTTTGTAATATTTTAAAACGTTTTAAAACAATTTTTATAACATTATTAGACAATTTTAAAGTATTTATTTAAATACGCAAATCGCAATATTATGAGACTGTTAGACTGTTGACGCTAACTGCTATTTTCTCCTTCTTCTTATTCCTTCCAAGAATTAGGCCAAGGCCTGTTACGATCCTATAGAAAATTTTCCCTCCAGCGTTTCATAGAACGGCCCAGTGATCTTCGTCCTCTTGGTATATAACTATGTTCTCCACAGAGTATATTACTTAGTCTATGATTTTTATATCGCTGTTTTGGGTTATCGCTGGTTGGATCAGCGTTAGGGAGTGATAAGTAAGTGTACACCCATTTTTAATAAACGTTTGGT
>JASPKZ010007291.1:0-20000 GCA_030220185.1 Diploptera punctata | reverse complement strand
ACTAAAATTATGGCATTTCATGGGAAGGACCCCATGCAAAGTAAAATCTGTCTCCAGAATAAAATTTTAGAAAGATCTAATCAATTTAAATATCTTGGATATTATCTCTCTATCTGGGATGAAAAGATATCCCTGAAAAAAATTACTAGTTATAATAAAAGTTTAGGAATTATTAATCAAGTTATGAAACCATCCCTTGTACAAAAAAGCACCAGATTACGTTTATATAAAACTTTGGCTAGACCAGTGTTGACCTATGGTAGTGAAGCATGGACACTAAAAAGACAACATGAAAGCAGAATAACGGCTTGTGAAATGAGATTCATGCGCAGAACAGCGGGTTACACCAGATGGGATCGGAAAAAGAACACCGATATCTTAAAAGAATTGAAGACTACACCAATTTTGGAATATATTAAACAGTACCAACTAAATTGGAAACACCATCTTGAAAGAATGAGTTCAAAATGGATCCCCAAAGCTGTTTATAATTATGTACCAAGAGGACGAAGATCTCTGGGCCGTCCTATGAAACGCTGGAGGGAAAATTTTCTATAGGATCGTAACAGGCCTTGGCATAATACTTGGAAGGAAGAAGAAGAAGATTATATATATATATATACATATAAGCTGTTTCCTTTAATTAATTAATTTCCCTATATATACAAATGTATTTATCTAACGTAGCCTGGTAACGTGTAGGCATTATAAAAAATAACGACGTTATTAAAATCATTTCTGACCAGGATCAAACCTGGGCCTGCGTCGTCGTAAGAAAACATCTTCAGAGATCTGATAACTCTCTTAACTTAGATATTCAATTAATGCATTTATTTGTTGAATTCTTTCAATAACGAATGGTATAAATCTATGATTGGCCCCTTATGCCGCCGGATTTGACCTCAAAGGGGACAGCACATGTAACAACTTACTAGTGTAAATAGCTCTTCAAAACTTTTAACTTTCCACCATCAAGAGATGCGCCATTTTTTTTTCAAAGGCTATACATTTTTGTAATGACTCACACAAAATGTTTTATTTCATTTTCAATATACTATAAAATTATAATTTCTGTGAAGCACAAAAACACACGAAGTGAGTTTTATACTGTTTTATATAGATTTGAGAAAATTGTCTCCACTTTTTTCGCTATTAGATTTTTTTTAATGGTTGTAGGAACAAGATTGTGACCCCCCACCAAAAAATGAGAACAATCTTGCAAGACCGTGCCAGGTTTCCAGTTAGACATCTTTCTCGCTCGAAAATCTACAGCAAAGTGAAGTAATGTCACGTGATCTATTCTCTCTCCAGCACTTCATACTGCGGCCTCATTGGTCGTGCATTTTTGAACTCCTCTTGCGCCGATGACTTATTTTGAACAACTTTCTCTAGAGATTTCACCTAAATACTTTAGTACAAAATTGAATAGTAGAGGTGATATTGCATCTCTTTTCTTTAACTCAAGTAAAAATATTAAACTGTAAAAGACGAAGATATTCGATGTGACACCGTAACCGATTTTCAGGATTCGTTCCTCAATTTTCCTTCTCGTTGAATATCTAATAATTTGATTATATCGGATCAATTGAAGAGGAAATGTTAATGAATAAGTTATTGTTGAGTAGTTTACCGTATCCTTGAGCAACGTTATGAAATGCAAATTTTATTCCAAGTCAAGTTTGCAACTTCACGAAATCAAGGTCAGAAATCTATTAGCTAAACTAATTTCATTTAAATTAAATCGTGTTCTGATTACGAGACAAGAACTAAATGTAGCTAGGGAATATTAATTAACATTTAAAAAAGTTCAAACTGAATCCAGACCATTAGATTCTGGGAATTAACATATGAAACTCATGCGAGAATGAGCCAACGTAAATCTTTTAGCTACATTTCTTTTTGCTATGTTGCATGCAGAGTTTTAAACACAGTTCTCGTCATTAATTTGTTTTCCAATGAAATAAGCGTAACAAATCAGTTTTAAGTGGAGAGGATTCTATGAAATGATTTTGTTTTGATATTAGCCATGAGCTACTGGTGCGTGATATTAATGGAAAATGGAATAAAATAAGTAGAACTCTTTTGCTCAACTGCACTTCTACTAGCGCTTGATCTTTTAGTTAGCCCATATTGTTGTAAACTATAGCTTTTCGTCTTTATTTACTAAAAATATATAATACACTGCTCAAAACAATTGTAATAAATTGAATAAGTAATTGTTTTTTAAAGCTGTGATGCTGAACGTTGGACAATATGTAAATTGAATTATTAATTTTATAATTGGATACAAATTTTAAAGATCCATGGCCTAAATACAGAGAAATTACCTCAAATAACAAATATAGATAATTTTTTTTATTTTGGAAGGCACTGGCCACTTCTAATTGGTAAGCTTCCTGATGTTGCTATAGTGACGAATGTTGATTATTACCTTGTTTATTGAAGTCTCTGACAAAATGAGGCATTTAAATGAGTTTGAAATGTATCATGCTCTACATCTTTTACGACAAGGTCGATCTCTGCGACAAGTGGCTAGAGAGCTTGGGGTTTCTCCTTCCGTGGTGTCCAGGTTACGCAACAGGCACAGAGAGACAGGTCAGTATTGTAGAAGACGTGTCCAGGGCCGTAAATTTAATACAAGCCCCCAGGATGATAGATACGTTGTTCTTTCTGCTCTTCGACAGCGTACAAAAACTGCAAAAGACCTGCAGAATGACCTTCATATGGCTTCCGGAATCCAGGTTTCAGACCAAACCGTCAGGAACAGATTAAGGAAAGAGAATATTCATCCGAAAAGGCCCGTTAAAAAACCACGCTTAACAAATGGGCATAAGGCAGCAAGACGTACGTATGCTGAAAACCATGGTGATTGGAACCTGAACCTGTGGGAGTCTGTGCTCTTCTCGGACGAATCCAGGTATCGTCTTACACGTTGTGATGGTCGATTGAGGGTGTGGGGACGGCCAGGAGAAAGATTTTCTGCAGAGGCTGTACAGGAAATTGATAGATTCGGAGGAGGTTCCATAATGGTGTGGGCCGGAGTTATGTACAACAATCGTACGGACCTTGTACTTGTTCCCCAGCGACTGAATGCTGTTCGGTATATCGAGCACGTTCTGGAAGAGTATGTAGTACCTGTTGCCATTGGAGTAGGCCCTGGATTTCTGTTTATGCAGGATAATGCCAGGGCACATTCTGCGGCTGTCACCAGGGATTTCCTGAGGAGGAATGAAATTGAGGTAATGGAGTGGCCAGCGGTCAGCCCAGACCTCAACCCTATTGAAGACTTGTGGGATCTTCTAGACAGGAAGGTCAGGAACCGACATCAAGCTCCACAAACTCTGCAGCAACTTGGAGATGCTTGAAGGAGGAATGGGAGAATATCCCGCAAGAGGAAATCCAGAATCTTATTGGGAGCATGCCACGAAGGTGCCAAAGTGTCATCGAATGTCGTGGAGGCCATACACGATACTAACTCTATATAACGAGTGTTTAACTTTGAAAAATAAGCACAAGATTCAATTGCTTACATAGCGGAATTATTTGAAAAGTTAATTGTCAACGTTATTCATTTGTTTTTACTGACATGAGCAATAAATAAATAACCACAAATAATGTACTTTATTAATTTCATGTTTGTACCTTTATCCAATGAAAAAATATTTGCATATTTCATAGTGTTCCTCTAATTGTTTCGAGCAGTGTATTTTAAACTTTTTCAAACATTTTTATAACATAGGCAATTTAGAAGTTTTAAATATATATATATATATTTTCAAATGCCCCAGGTTTCTCTTTAGACATTCCTGGTTTCTCTCCTGGCATGGCGTACTTGTAACCCACTTCTGAGGTTGGGGCGCCTGGAAGGCGGGTTTACGTTGCCCCGATGATATGATGGGTGATGATGATGATAATGGTGCGCCAGGAGAGTCCCTAATCCTAAACGTAACCTAAGATGAATATGAATGATGATGATTGCGATGGCCATATGATTTCGGGGACCGTTTGGGCCTTAAAGTTTTCCTGACATTTGTCTTACAGGTGAGGAAAAACCCCGATAAAAACCTCACCCAGAAAAACTGTCCCGACCGGGGATCGAACCCGCGCCCGCTGCGTGACAAGGCAGCACGCTACCCCGAGACCACAGCGGTGGACACAAATCACAATATTATGACATTGTTAGTCAATATTGAGATGCTAACTGCAATCAGAGTTCAGTATACTTTTATTTAAAAATATGAAGTAATGCAGGTGTTCTTATTACAGTTTATTATATAAAACTTTCCTCATTAGAGGATTGCCTCAAGGACAAAGTGATACAGACAATTAATTTTTGTAATTGATGAAATACATTTTGTAAATATATTTAAAAAAATTCAACTTGTCGGCCTAATTGAAGTATACATACTATAAAGCAATTTTGTAAATATGGTTTCTTCAAATTGAAATTGATCCTCTAATGGCAGCGATGGCAATTCTAGAAAGATACACCCTGTCCAAATCTGAGGAATTCCAAAATTTGGCTAAGAATCCTGGTATAGTACCTCTTGTCCCGATCATCGATCCTGTGACAGTTATACTATCAAGTTGGTATTTATCTTTGTAATAGTCAATTGTTGGCTCATATATGGCTTTCTTTTCAGAGTCAACTTCCTCAGGTTGGCCATTAAATATATTTACAAAATGTATTTCATCAATTACAAAAATTAATTGTCTGTATCACTTTGTCCTTGAGGCAATCCTCTAATGAGGAAAGTTCTATATAATAATCTCCACAGAGTATATTGTTCTATGATTTTTCTATCGCTTTTTTGGGTTATCGCTGGTTGGATCAGCATTAGGGAGTGATAAGTGTAGACCCATTTTTAATAAACGTTTGGTAATTTATTATTATTATTAATACATTTTTTAACATAGATTTGGGGATTTATTGCAAATATTGATCATTTACATTTCATAGAGACGGATAGAAATCAAGGATGATAATCGATATGTGGTTGGATTGTGAGTTATCGCTGACTCTATAAATTCTGGCGCACGCGCACTGCTGTTCTATAGGATTGAAAATATTTCACGCTATTTTAAATGCAGTTTTTCCGAACTTTTATCAAAAAGATTAAACTGATAGTATATAAAACTGTTATTCTCCCAGTTATATGAATGTGAAACACGGACTCTTATTTTTAAGGGAGATGAAAATATTAAGAGTATTTGAGAATAAAGTACTTAGGAAAATTGTGGAACAAAGAGAGATGAACAGACAGATGAATAGAGAAGACTATAAAAGTGAGCTGCATGATCTTTATAGGAAGCCAGGTATAATTAGAACAGTTAAGTCTCGTAGACTGTGATTGACAGGACATGTGACAGGAATGGGGAATAAAAGAGTAGCATGAAAACTTATTCGGTATTTTCTTCAAATCGAAAATATTTAATTGGCTATATTTTTGAGAATATAGTTTATTGTACTTTCACTTGATTTAGTTTTATACTCTTATTTAATTTATTTCAATCATTAATTATATTTTAGAATAACATTTTTGACATTTTCTGTTTAGAAAACCAGACGGAAAGCACCCAGTTGGCAGGCCAAGAATTAGTTGAGAGAATAACATTAATCATGATTTGAGGAAGTAGATTATACAGAGGATGATTGGAAAACATTTCAGGATTGGGATGCATAGAGAGTTTATGTGCGCGCGGCCTTGAACGTACGGGCTCGATATTGCCAGTGATTTAGTTAGTTAGATAGATATTAAAAGTAAAGCTGTAATAAAAATGACTATAGGGTTTTCACGTCTAGAAAATAGCATTGCTCTCATGGAGCAATTCTAGCTAGAAAAGGTGTTCTTTTATTTGAGATTGATATGTATTAGTTACTAGCTAATACCCGGCGTGCGCTGCTACGCCTAATTAAATGAAAATTAATATGTTTTTATGTTTAGTTGAATAAGTGAAAGGAAAAATAATTATAAATTTATATTTTTTTGATACCCTATGCTGAATACCCGACGTTGCCCGGGAATCTACTTATCCCGATTTTTTTTACATAAATGAGCTGAAATACGAAAATTAATGTGTTTTAGGTCTAGTTAAATTACTAGAAGGAAACATTTATATCGTAATTATTTTTAGATACCCCGTGCTGTTTACCCGGCGTTGTCCGGAAATCTACTCATCCCGAACTTCTTGGCATAAAATGAACTGAAAGACGAAAAATAATGTACTTCTTAAGATTAGTTGAATAAGTAATCAGGAAAATAATTATAAATGTATATCGTAATTATTTTAAAATTTCCCATGCTGATTACCCGGTGTTGTCCAGGAATCTACCTATCTCGATCTTCTTGGCATAAATGAGCTAAAAGACAAAATTCGTTATTGTGAGTTATCTGTAAAAGAATACCCGCATATGCCTCTATGCTTGCACAAGAATCTATGTACTTGTCTCATCCTCTTGGCATCAATGAATGACAAAAATAGTTATTCTGAGTTATCCGTAAGAGATAAACATATGCTGTCCGGACTTTTTTGTAGAGCTTTTTGAAATATTCGATTCTGTGTACATTAATTTTGTGTATTTGTTATGGTTTAGGCAGCGTAAGCCATTTAAGCGTCCAAAGAGCTACTTTTTTCACGTTTTCCAATACAATGGGCGATTTTTAAGGCTGTAGGAGTTGAGTATCACAACTCTATTATAGTCTGTTCATCCCGGGAATCCCCTGAATCTTTTGCAAAAAGCCCCATCAGAATGGGATCAACGGTATGGCAGAGCATAAAGTTCGAGCAAATAAACAAACCAACAAACAAACATTCATTTTTAGATATTATGTTTCATTTTAAATAAATACTGTAGTTAAATAGTTTCACCTACAACTTTGTCAAGAAATTGGGTGCCCGATTTATGGAATAGTACCATTATGGTACGTATAATTATCACCCACATATTTAATACAGTTAGGAGGTTGAACTCAATTATCGGAACAGCGACTAACGGAGATGTCATTGAACCATCCTCTTTCAACGAAACTTGGAGATATATTTCCATCTCTGTCACTCAGTCTACGGCGTCAAACGGCAACAGCGTTCCCATTAGAACAATATATGAAAATCCGTATAAACTTGTATGGGTAATTTTTCTATTTGAGCCTTAAGATCTAATAATAGAACGAACTTTTTCAATCCCTTTAACACACGCTGTAAAACAAAAAAGAAAAATGTGAAGTCTGTTTCCTTGTATTTGAGATGAAATGAAAGAGTTGCAATAGAAATTAATTGAGAAAGGAAGTAGTTTTCGCCTCAAAATGTGAAACCAACTGCAGACAATACAACAGTTGTTCTTATAAAAAGAATTCCTTTTAATGGACAACTTTTCTAAAGAAGTTAATATAGGAGCACATTCTGCTAAAAGGAACCAAATCTCGTATCTGAAGTATACCTCTTGTGAGTTAAGTTCCTATTGTAATGTAAACAAAACCAGATGTATGACTGTATTTTCATTGGTCCAATAATGGCTTTACCTTTAAGTGTGTGAGAAAATATAGTTCCCTCTCTAAAACTCAATATAAAGGAAATAAATATAATAAAAATATACATTATCTAGCACACGTCTATATAAGTGATGTGGGAGAATCTTATAATATATAATTACAGTTTTATCATCATCATCATCATCATCATCCGGTATCATGGCAGCTGCTGCCGTCTTCCGGAAACCAAATGCCATTCCTCTCTATCCATCCATTGATCTTCCTCCATTCCTCTGATATTCATAGCTGCTTGTACCCCTTCTATCCAAGTTTTCCTCGGTCTTCCTCTCTTCCTCCTTTCCATTGGGATCCATTCCATAACAATTTTTGGCAATCTTTGCTCTGGCATTCGTTTGACATGACCATACCACTGCAATCTTTTCTTTTCTATGATGTCTATGATGTCCGGCTCCTCTTGTACACCCATAATTTCCCTTATTTCTTTATTTTGTATTCTATCCATTCTAGATTTTCCAGCTGATCTTCTTAAAACATCCGTTTCTGTACTTAAAATTCTTTTCATTTCCCTGGTAGGAATTTGCCAGACTTCAGCAACAAATGTTAAAATGCTCTGAATTATGGTTTGATATATTTCTAATTTTCTATTCTTTTTATATTTTTGCTTTACCAAACAGAGTTTTAATGTATTAAATACGGATTGCTTTATTCTTATGCAAGCGCAATGCAGAACGCATTGGAATTTCTATTGTTTCAAAATGGCCGCTTTCTGTAGAATCTCTTAAAGCATTGGAAAGGAATGCCTTTGAAAAGCGGAGATAAACAAATTACTGATTTTACCTTTATGCATGTAAGAAAATGCAGTTCCCTCTCTAACACTCGAAATAAAGAAAATAAATATAATAAAAAATATATTATGTAACACATGTCTATACAAGTTGTGTGGGAGAATCTTAAATATATAATTACAATTTTAATTCATTAATTCTTAAGCATGCGCAATACAGAATACGTTATAGGCCTACTTATTCGGTATAATTTTCTATTGTTACAAAATTGCCACTCTCTGTAGAATTTCTTAAAACATTGGAAAATAAAACATTTGAAAAGCGGCGATAAACAAATTACTTTGAACATTTTCAAACACTTTAGTTAAAAATAGACTATATTAACTGTTGAAAATATGATGAAAATAACAGCAGTATTTACAGGTGAATCAGCGTAGAGCAGTTATTCTGCTCGTAATGAAATTGCAAATAAAGGTTTTATTATTTTCATCAAGGAAAAATCTTAACATTTGATTATATATATATATATATATATATATATATAATATTTTGTCATAAATAAAGAGGATATTGTTGAAGTTTGGTACCATATTATGTTGTATTCAGTCTTATTTCCTCTACAATACGATGTTGTCTAAGAACAATATTTCTACCACACAATTCAGTCATATGGCGGGAAAAAGTAACCCCACAATTCTCCCAAAAGGCGGAGTGGACGGAATTAATACCTTATGCAAGTTTATTTTTCAGCTCTCTGCTTTGAACGTGTTTCACGAGCAGCCGCCAATTTAAAACTAAAGTACATCACAACCATTTGTCTGAAAACAATTAAACTTCGTGACGTTATAAAATAAGGGGTGAAAATATGTTCTGTAAAGTTTCGTTAATTTTCTATGAAAGACAATCGAGAACCAAAATTGTTAATTACTTATTGAACTTTGTGGCGTTTATAAAGGAAGGTTGAAGACACGTTCTGTAAAGTTTCGTTCATTTCCTATGAAAGACAATTCAGGACTAAAATTACGTACATTAATTATGTAATTATTGAAGGTCCCACGTACTCAAATTTATTTTTTGCGCGATATTGCGTTTTGTCGTACTTACAGCAATGGCGACCATGATTGAAAGTTCAACTTCCAACATTGCGGGGTTGCCAACCTAAATAACTATACTGTAACCTAAATAACTATTCTGCAATATTACGTGTTACAAACCACGTGTGGGAAGTAAAACCACTGCCCTCTATATATACTACGTACAATGTATATACAAAAGGAAGTGTTAATATACATTATATAAAAAATCACTGGATTTTAAATTAACTGAACTTTATTTGAAACAATATAAAACAATAAATACGTACTTGCCGCCATTTTATCACTGATTGGTGCCAAGTCTCCTGTAGTTTCAATTAATAAACATTACCCACACTTTTTACGCTAGTCAGTTGTTTATGATGATCGCAAATATTTCCAACAAAGATGTTATTATTTATTATCTTGAAAACACCATCGCGCAAAAAAATGTACAACGCACGTTTGTGAAATGTTTTAAAGAATCTCGGAAATTAAAAACCGAGCTATCGCTTGGTTTTTAAATATTTTCCTCGCTTCGCAATCACGCATCGTAATATACCATTAAATTACTCTAATATCCATAATCTCTTGTGGACTGGAGTTGTAGAGTCTAGCATGTATATTTCAAAATGTTCTTTTATAAAAAGTGGGATTGAAAATTATCCATATAGGCCAATTGAATTACATATTGAAATGTTTCTATTATTACAAAATGAGAACTTAATGTGATGTGATTCGAGTTATGACAGGGAAATGATGGACATTTGTAATGCGCCATTAAATTGATTATGTAAATAACACACATTTTGAAATACGTAAATCTCCATTTTGAAAATTACAGGTATGTTTTGAGAGTATAAATGGTATACGTTCACAATAATATATTATGATTGAAACACAAACGGTGAGCTACATTGTTTCTAAGGGAAACTACAGTGTAAAATGACTAAGTTGGCATGATTTCTGCTATCCTTGTCTAGAGAACTGTCCTTCCACCCTTCGCAAAACACAATGAGCTACCCTTGTAAAATTACTTAGGAATGCTAGAAAAACTCCATCCCCCCCACTTCCGTCCATCACTTTTGTGTCAGGTAATTTTTGTCAGTGGCGACTGGTTCAGAGTGCTCTGTTAAAAGTGACTGCAGAGCGTGTGAACACACTGAAAAGATTGAAGAGTCATATTGCAGGCAGACGATTTAATGGACGAAATTAGTGATTGGTTTGAAATAAATTTAGACGGCACCGACGATGATTAAAATGGAAATGAAGACATAGAAACTTGGCAGGAAGAATGTTTAGAAGAAGGGAATGCCACCACTGATCTATGTTCACTACAGGCAGTGTCTGCCCTACCGCTGTCTCCGTGAAGAGATATGTGTATGAGTGAGAAAGAAGATGGTGACTACTCTCTTTCTCTTTCTAAAATATTCTAGACACTTTAGCCCTCGTGGACTATAGCTAATACCCAGAGTGCGCTGCTACTCCTAAATAAATATGAATGTGTTTTTACCACCAGCCTTGAGCTGCTATGCTTGTCCGGGAATCAGCCTAAAAATGGTTATTGCGAGTTATCCGTAAAATATAGAGTTTTTTGGCATACTATTCAATTCCGTAGAAAATAATTTGGTGTATTTGTTATGGTTTAGGCAGTGTAAGCCATTTAAGCGTCAAAATAGGGACTTTATTTCAAGTTTTTCACCACAAAGGGTGATTTTTAGGGGTGAAGGGGTTGAGTATTACAATTCTCTTATAGCCTATGTTCATCCCTGGAATCTCTTGAACATTTTTCAAAAAGCCCAATCACAATTGGAAGAACGGTATGGCAGAGCACGCCAGGAATCTACTTAACCCGATCTTCTTGGAATCAATGAAAGACAAAAATTTGTTATTGTGAGTTATCCATAAAAGATAAACATATGCTATCGCGGACTTTTTTGTAGAGTTTGTGACATACTATTCAATTCCGTATGCAATAATTTGATGTGTTTGTTATGTTTTAGGCAGCGTAAGCCATTTAAACGTCAAAATAGGGACTTTATTTCACGTTTTTCACCACAAAGGATGATTTTAGGGGTGACGGGGTTGAGTATTACAACTCCCTTATAGCCTATGTTCATCCCGGGAATCTCCTGAACATTTTGCAGAAGACCCCGTCAAAATCGGATCAACGGTATGGCCGCGCATAGAATACGAACAAACAAACAAACATTGATTTTTATATATTAGGTTAGATATAATAAGAACAGGTAAGTCTCGCAGACTGCGTTGCATTATACAGTATAATGGAAGCGGACGGTTAATGACAAATAAGGGAAGTTTTGAGGAAGTGGCTGAATTCAAATACATCGGAACAAGAATTACAAGCAGGAATGAAGTGCTCAGAGAAATTAAACATAGGATCATTTCTGGAAATGCGTGCTATTATGCACTGCAGGGACTCTTGTCCCAAATTCTCTCAAAAAACGTTAAATTGAAAATATATAAAACTGTTATTCTGCCAGCTTTATTATATGAATGAGAAACATGGACTCTTACTTTAAGGGAAGAGAAAAAAATTACGAGTATTTGAGAATAAGTTCTTAAAATGTTTGGGCAAAATTAAGATAACAGACAGGTACATAATTTTGTTCTAGTGCTTAGGTCTAGTTCAGTTACAGAAATAATAAACTACTGGCGCGACAGGCCTAGAAAGCCCTTAGCCTACCAGCCGGCTGCTGGCCTCATATCCACAAAGGTAGATAATCATCAGCCGGTGTAGGGGTGACATGTGGTCAGCATGTCGAGTGTCCCAGCCGTTATACCTGGTTTTCTCAACCTGGAGCCGCTACTTATTGTAGCTACCCAAATGCCTTACGATGCTGGGTGGGCACCGCTCCCATACTGGCCGAAATACCATGAGAAAAATGTTTCCCCCATGAAAACTCGAACCAGCGCAAGTCCCGTAGCTCTGCGCCAAGGCTTCCTGCCTTAACCACGCGGCTAAGGCGCGGGACACAGAAATAATACATAAAGAATATATACAGACATGTGGATGTGAGACCAGCATTTGATGACAGGCCATGGGCTTTTAGGCCTATCGCGCAATGGAGTTAATTAAAGTATTAGCAAGGGTCACCAATTGGCGGACCGCGGTCCGGATCCCGACTCTGGGGCTTTAGTTTCCGGACCGATTAAATATGTGATGAATAAACATTTTTAAACCCGGTTAAACTTCGAATAAAACCAGTTGTACTAAACTTCATGTTATGGTAGTATTACTTTTGTCTCGGTTAACAATACTGCGTATGGTTTAGCACGCATATCTATGGCTCACATAACAGACTTTGTCTCGGTTAACAATACTGCGTATGGTTTAGCACGCATATCTATGGCGCACATAACAGACTTTGTCTCGGTTAACAATACCTGCGTATGGTTTAGCACGCATATCTATGGCGCACATAACAGACTTTGTCTCGGTTAACAATACTGCGTATGGTTTAGCACGCATATCTATGGCGCACAATAACAGACTTTGTCTCGGTTAACAATACTGCGTATGGTTTAGCACGCATATCTATGGCGCACATATCAGACTTTGTCTCGGTTAACAATACTGCGTATGGTTTTAGCACGCATATCTATGGCGCACATAACAGACTTTGTCTCGGTTAACAATACTGCGTATGGTTTAGCACGCATATCTATGGCGCACATAACAGACTTTGTCTCGGTTAATAATACTGCGTATGGTTTAGCACGCATATCTATGGCGCACATAACAGACTTTGTCTCGGTTAACAATACTGCGTATGGTTTAGCACGCATATCTATGGCGCACATAACAGACTTCCTTTTGTTTACAATTTATTTATGTTATTCATTATTGGAATTGTTTGTGTTTCGTGGTTTGTGACAGAGGGTATTTGGTGATGTTAAATATGGAAACTAAAAGAAGAAAAGTAGATTCTGAAAATAGTTTTCATCAGAATGGACTGATTTATATTACTTTAGGTTACCATGTCTCCGTGGAGCTATAGCGGTTTGTTTGATTTGTAACCAAACCGTTGAATTATTAAAAAGTTCTAAATTATAAAGACAGATTGTCTTCTTCTTCTTCTTCCTTCCAAGTATTAGGCCAAAACCTGTTACGATCCTATAGAAAATTTTCCCTCCAGCATTTCATAGAATGGCCCAGAGATCTTCGTCCACTTGGTATATAATTATAAACAGCTTTGGGGATCCGATTTGAACTCATTCTTTCAAGATGGCGTTTCCAATTTAGTTGGTACTGTTTATTATATTCCAAAATTGGCGTAGTCTTCAATTCTTTTAAGATATCTGTATTCCTTTTCCGATCCCATCTGGTGTAACCCGCTGTTCTGCGCATGAATCTCATTTCACAAGCAGTTATTCTGCTTTTATGTTGCCTTTTTAGTGTCCATGCTTCACTACCATTCTTCTTTTCTCCTGCAGAAAAGCCTGACTAGAGGCTATAAGATGGCCGCTATCACTGGTCTTGCCTTCCTTTGGCCAGCAACTAATACAAGGGACTATTATTATGCTTTCAAGTCTTATACGAGAATTTCCCGGAAGACAGATTGTTAATCTAAAAAATGTCATTATTCGCACTGAATGATGTATTGTTAAACAGCAGTTAATTGTAAACGTATTAATAGTTACTAGAATTAATAACTGTGTACTACTGTGCTGTATCCTTTTAGTATTACAGGTAGTTTTGTTTAATTTGTGCAATTCATACCCATAACGCAATTTAAATAATTTTTCATAATATCAATTACTTAATAAAAGATTGGTATATTTAAACAATAGTTGTTCCTGACCTCGACTTTATTTACTACTTAGAAAATGGATCTCCATGAAATCTAATTGGTGACCCCATACTAGGGAAATTAAATATAGGCTCAATTCTGGAAATGCGTATTATTATGCATTAAAGAAACTCTTGACGTCCCAACTCCTTTAAAAAAATGTTAAACTGAAAATATATAAAACTATTATTCTACTAGTTATATTATATGGATGCGAAACATGGACTTTTACTTTGATGGAAGAAAGGAGATTACGAGTATTTGAGAAGAAGGTTCTTAGGAAAATTTTTGGACCAAAGAGAGATGAACAGAAAGGTGAATGCAGAAGATTGCACAACATTGAATTACATGGTATTTATAGGAAGGCAGATATGAGAACAGTTAAGTCTCGTAGACTGCGATGGGCAGGCATGTGGCACGAATGGGGATTGAAAGACGTGCATGGAAGCTTCTTGTAGGAAACCAGACCAGTTGGTAGACCAAGAATGAGGTGGGAGAATAACATTAACTATGATTTGAGGTAAGTAGATTATACAAGGGATCATTGGAAAACATTAGCTCAGGATATGGATGTATGGAGAGCTTATGTCCGCGCGGCCATGAACCTCCGAGTTCGATATTGTTATTTAGTACTACTGTGCTGTTCCTTTTAGTATTACATTGTAATTTTGTTTAATTTGTACAATTCTTACCCATAACATATTTTTAAATAATTTTTCATATTATTACTTAATAAAATATTAGTATGTTTAAATAATAGTTTGTTCTGGGCCTCGACTTAATTTACTACTTTGAAAATGGACCTCCATGAAATCTAATTGGTAACCCCGTACTAGGGTATTCCATAAGTAATGACAATGTTATAACATCACAAAAACATTTTAGATTCCTTTTGACATTACGAACTTCATTTATGGTACCCTGTCAAGTCAACTATATCCAATCCTTGGAAGACGGTGAACTCCACATGCAGCACCATTTCTGAATATTTCTCTTATCTGATCGATCTAGAGTTTTCTGGGTATCAACTCTTGTCTGTAATCGAATGCCTGGTAGACGTTCTTTGATCTATGTGAATAAATATAGTCACGAGTGCATATGTCTGGTCAATTAGGTGGATGTTCGAAATACTTCCCAATTCCATCTTCTAAACAAATTCTACTGAACATCTTTTTAAAGGCCAGTATTACTTACTAAATGTGAGAAACAGTGAATATATTCACAAAATACTGTTATTTCGAGACTTTCAGTATTATAGATTATAACAGGATTTTGGCGGTACGGCCTGGGCAAGGCATGGACTCTATGTATCTCAGGGTTGTGGGATTTTCACCGTGGGATAAGGCGAGGTTCGGACTAAGGACAGCTGGGTACTATCAGGAGGCTTACCGAGACAAACACTGGTGTCAATTTAATACCATTTATTAAATCACATGTAGCACAAGACTATTACAGTTCCAATTCCAGAACATTGGATTTAATTGGATAATTGGATATATTCCGGTATTTCTTTCACTTCGGAATGGTCGCAGGAATGCGAGTAGCGGTCGATACTGGACCAATTTTATTATTATCGATGCGATTCTATCGCGTTTTGGAACACTGATAATTACTGGTCTTCACACGACCTAAAGCGTGATATAACACCAGCACACTGATGCTTTTAAAATAAACTTTTATAACTTGCCGTTCTTGGCCTAACACATTTCGTGTATCTAATGGGTAGCTTGCCTGCGACCGGCGAAATATACGAGCCCGCACAGCAGCGGACTCTCAACAGTTAATCCTGCGCGGGAGTCTTATGTAAATTTTGTTCCATCCGGGAACGCTGCCCGGACTAGACTACTTTCCCGATATTCGGAATATATCCAACTCCATCTTACAAATACACTTTACAAGACCAATATTTTCATTGGCTGAACATACATAAAAAACGCCTTACTAGCAGAATACTATTTACTCATGGACTCTGATTGGGCATTACGGTTCCCACTATAGTTCAACCAGAATCTCAGGATAATGATTGGTCGTGTATTTACAGGGTGTGATTTTTACACGCTGGTGAGAAGTTTATTAATTTACTGAAAACAGATGGACATAGTTTTTGGCTACTGTCGCCATCTCAACAGGCGGTCTAGTGATTTTTTGACACACTTAAAGTTGACCGTCATTTATCTGTCTGGAAGGATGACTTCCAGAGCCGGACAAGGGACGTTACATCTCCAGCTGTGAGGCCGTATTATTAGGGAACGATTGTCCCGGGGGTCATGAACCGATTTACTACTACATGTGTCCATCTACAAAGAACTTGAGATACAATAGACAGAAATGCCTTTATGTATTACTCAAGCGTAACAGATTTGGTAAAAATTTCTCACGAAACGTTTTCTGGAAAGTGTAACTACATATTTCAATAATCAGTAATAATATATAATAATAAAATTAATTGGTGCAGTTATTTCTGCTACAAGATTTATACAACAAAGATTACTCAACAACATACTACAAAATTGCAACGGTCACCACTAGGATCGCTGATTTATATCAGTATTGCCATTAATTATAATTATCGAATGGCCTAGAATTTTCCACACATACCTTTAATTTAAAAAAATCTTACTCTAATATAATTTACACCCTGTATAATAGTTACGCCTACACATATATACGCGGACCTTCCCCCCTGGTGATTGTGCGATGTCGGAAGAGAATAATGATTTTCAGGTAAGGATGGACGATGGATGTCCCACTGGATGGAGATTATTGATCTCTGGGATTTACTCAGGTCTTGTTTCAAACAAAACATATCCCATATTTCACCTCATCTCACCTTCCAATTTTATGAGGATTTCTGAGATGCAATGAAAAAAATACAGGATGCGAAAAGTGGTTGTATATATTTTTTCATTTAATATGATTTAATATGCCTATTACAGGTCAGAGAAAGAGCAGCAGCGGCTCTAAGAACCACGAATGAAATAAAATCACCTGCCCTACTATCAATAGACACAGCTGTGCAACTCTTCAATGCAAAAATAATGCCAATAATCGCATATGGGATGGAGATAGTTTGGGAACATCTGAAGATAAATGACTTAAAATCTGGGAAAGCGCCAAGGCATCCTATCTAAAGAAAATTCTAGCAGTCTCTAAATTCACTCCCTCGAGACTGGTCTATGTACTAGCAAGATAACAGTTCTTCCTGGAAGGCCTCAGAATGCGCTACTACCTGTCATCCACTAAAGCTTACGAACAACTGATGCAAGAGAGAAGACTTAAGCGGGATGCCTAAGGTACGCCTGAACTGGTGTGGACCAAACAAGGAACTAAGGCACCAGACAAACCGCTATGCAGTCCACGGCTTCCATCACAGTGTGTGAGAGTGCCACTTACCATCAAATCGAAGACAGTTGCAGATGTAAACTATGCGGACTAAAGTGGAATTGTGTTCCAAAGTGATAATGTCATTAGCGCAATACGCCAATTAATTAATATTGCACTATTGTGCGGAATTATATTATTATATTATTATTATTATTATTTAAAATTACTATATACCTCATGCCCCAAATGGGAATCAATGACCAATCATGTTTCAATGAATATTGTTTTACAACCAATGACAGTCGTATTTCACTCATTCTTTATCGAATTATCTTTATTACCTCTTGCTATTGTGATAAAGAAAGCTCCTAGTTTTTAATATTCTGAACATATTAGAGCATTATTTTGCAGTGACTGACTCTCCAACAAATACATTGAATATAGCAAATAATGGACAGATTCCTTCGAACTAAACATTTGATAATCGTGTGTTCAATAACACTGAGCAACAAAAAAGAAACTTTTTTGTCTCAGAAATAAAAATATGTGATTCTGAAAGTATTTTTTATCCTGAATTCAAATATGATATCGTTTTCCTCCATCACGCAAGGTTTCCGAGAGACAGGAATTTATAATTTCATACACATTATTATTTTCTACATTCGTAACTACACAATATTCGAACATTCGGACTTACCTAGAAAGTAAGAAATGGCTATTTTCTTGTTATATTTTGCCTGTGGAGCATCCCTCTTGATGGTCCAACAATAATCGGCCAGCATATTAGGATTCCATTTGCCTTGATATCTCTTTTCCATAGCTGAAACCATTTGAGTTTGCTCGTTTGGTTTAATTTTACAGTGGACAAATGGACGAAAAAACGTCTATTAAAAAATAATTATTTAAATCCATTAATTGAAATTGAAATAAAAAAACTGTGGGTGATGGAGAAATTCCGAATACATATTTGAAAACACGATAAAAATAACTGCATTAATTACAAATATTGGTACTCATGAGACAAAATCATGTTGACCAGTGTAATTGTATTTTTAAATAACGATTTTACTGAGTTGTTTACTAAAAAAATAAATTAATAACCTATAATATTGGTTGTAATATACAATTTGATGTTTAATTTTTTCTCCACTAGGGTGCATTCATACAATATTGCAATCCTATTTGATAATAAATAATGTGACCAAGTTGCAGTGGATAAAAAATGAAACATAACCACAATTCCTGATTTGTTTTCAAACATCGCCGTTTGTATTAAATATACAAATATTTTAAAATATCGGTAACTATATTTAAATAATGATGTTTGAGTAAACAGCTTAATTTTATTCGTTAAATAGTCCTAACAAATGCCATTCTTTATTTCCAAATCTTCTAGATAAATGAATTTTTCACTCCATGACTAGTGAATGCATCGATGATTTGGAATTCACTCGTGACATGACAATGTATTATGAAAATACAATCGGAAGTAACATTATGAGGTTCTACTCTGTTCTATCTTATGGTTGTTTCTGGTAGGACACGTTTCAGAACCTACTCGCTCTATCGTCAACTTGTATAGACTACAGAATAATCTTATCTCATCTTCTTCACTTCACGGTCTAGGCAAATTGCCTGTTCCCTCTCACAGTTGTTCTATCTTTTCACTGGCTTTCCTACTTTCCTTGAACCTCTTGGCTTGTAGTTAAATGTTGCCTTTGGTAATCTTGTTACATTCATTCCTTCTACATCTCTAAACCATTTGTCTCTGTATTCTTTGATTTTATCATTCAGTGGATATATATTTAACTCTGTTCTTATATCTTCATTTCTTATCCGATCCATTCTTGTGCAGCCTTTTGTTATTCTAAGGATGCTCATTTCTTCGCTTTGTATTCTACTTTGTAATTTTTTGGTCATTACCCAAGTTTTACTTCCATAAAGTAATGCAGAAAATGTAATTTTTTATAAAACTTTAACCTAGTATCTCTTCTTGTTTCGTCCTTTGCGTTTTATGTATAGTTCCGCTTGAGCCCTATCATTTGAAATTTCGACAGTTTTATATTTGTCATTTTCAGTTTTTGTATTTATAGTAATATTACAACCATAATAATTAAAATGTGTTACTTGTTCCAGATATTTGTTGCCTATTATGATTTTTGATCTTATATGTTCATTTTCCCGAAGTGGCATTATTTTTATTGTTATCTTATCTCATATTGGTGCCATATATCTAACTACGCGGAACCCACGATATTATTTCTCATCATAAAGAAACCATACTCTTTATTGTTACGTTCTTCTATAATCCATCGCCCCGGATGGAATTTGAACCTGTGGACCCCGGAACCAAAGGCGAGAATGATAACCAATTGTCCATCGAGACCGAAAATGTTAATTCTGGGGGAATACACGAATTATTACAGAATTGTATTTAGATTTTTCGCATTTTCCTCATGTTCTGAATTTATATGTATTATATACAACTTTTCTCAATAGAGGATTGCCTACATT